>JADRCH010000355.1:982936-1005919 GCA_019843965.1 Rhynchomys soricoides | reverse complement strand
GCTGCATTGGTTCGTTTAGAGCCTCAGTAGTGTCACTTAGCTGGTTTTCCCTCACTGTGAAGGCTGCATTGGTTTTACTCTCCCGTTAATGTCCTTTATCCTAGCACAGCTAGGTCTCTTCTGTGACACTGGCCTTGAGACAGATGTGTGTTTTAGTTTAGTCAGATTATGGAGTTACGAGTACCCACTAGTGGCATGGGATGCAGTCACCACTGATGTCTGATTTGGGTTCTGATCAACTTCCTGAATTATTCCTGCTTTGTGTTTCTCCCAACAACCTAGAGGTGACTGTACTTACTGAGGGTAAAAACTGCCTTTGAAAGTATTTCCCTTGGGGCTGAAGAGATGGCTGTGTGGCTAATAACATTTGCTGTCCTTGGAGAAGACCTGAGTTCTGTTCCCAGCACCCACATCAGGTGGCCTATGACTTCCTGTAACTTCCCTGAGAGATCTGATGCCCTTTTCTGGCCTTTGTAGGCACCTGAACACACATGCACACATACACATACACATAAATAAAAAGTCTTTAAAAAAAAGAAATTTCCAAGATGTACATCTCACGTAGGCCTTCATGGGAAAAGGTGGTTAGTACACTCATTGACAGATTTGATTCTAGGGATTGCATGCTAAGCACACTGACCTATATTAGTCTCTCATTGGTCTTGTAGTGAATAAAATCATGCTAAGAATGTTTTGGCATTTAATCTGAGTATTTAGCTGAATAGCTGGGCATTAAGATCATTCAGGCATGGTGGTACACAACTACATTCCTAGCACTCAGATGGCTGAGGCAGGGGAGTCATGAGTATAAAGGCCAGCCTGGGCTACATAGTGAGACACTGTCCCCCAAAACAAAAAGAAATGGAAACTAAGGAGGGGAAAGTGGGGAAGGGCTGGAAAGTAATGAACTAATTGGTTTATGCCAGCCAGAGGCTGTCTGCAAGGTGCAGCATCTGTGTCGTTCTCCTGGTCCTCAAACAGATTCATTGTACATGAGGGCTGGAGAGGGTGGTAGAACACTTGCTTAACATTCGGCAGGTCCTGGCCTTAATCCCCAGCACCCCTTTTTTTCTTTTCAAATTGTATGTGAAAGAGAATTCCCAATTGCCCCATCTCTTCCTCCTTCCCTCCCTCTCTCTGTCTCTGTATTTGCTAGACAAGGCAGATGATGTTTGTTGGATTTTTACATCTCTTACATCTGTGTGTGCGTGCATGAGAGACAGAGACACAGACACAGAGGGACAGAAACCAAGAGAGACCATGTAGCCAATGCGACCCTCTTGCCCCAGCTGTGCTTACAAGTACATACCGCCTTGCCATTTCTGTGCTAGCTTGAGTAGTTGGGCATCGACTTGGAATGGCCAAGGACACATTTCTCAATCAGGACAGCAGCAGAATGGCATGTGATTTGGAAATGACATATACCAGTGATGTGGGGATGGAGCCATTGGCCCCAAGAGCTCTCACAGGAGCAGTGTTCCTCTGAGCACACAGCAACTGTAACTCAATTTCAGGCAGAGACAGGAAGCCTGTGGGCTGCTTGCCTGACTAAGTGGACATGATTTGATTGACTGTTTAGTTTTTTTAAAGACAGGCTCTCATTAACTCACATTGGCCCCATCTATGTAGCTGAGTGACATTGAACTTCCTATAGTTTTGCCTCTGTCTCTACAGGCCGCCATGCCTGGTATATTTGGAACCAAGGCCCTTGAGCATGCTAGACAGGCACTCTCCCAGCTGACTTCTGCACCGTTTTTCTTGTGTTAGATTCTTTCTGAATAGAATACTCTGACTTGGGTGTAGTGTCTTTGGGATGAAGCAGGAGATTTGTGAAATCACAGCTGTTTGCTGAATTACCAATAGCATGTGGCTAGGCTCTGCTCACGTTACTGTGCTATTGACTTGAGGCCTAAGTTGACCTTTGTGTTAGCTGTGGGAGAGTCCGCTATAGTTGACCGGGGAAAGCAGCCAACGCTCAAGCACAAGGCTCTGAAATGCTGTGCTGTCCTTTCACTGTGTAGGCACACTCCTGGTAAAGGAGCAAACGGTGGTTTGCTGTGCATTGTGTCGGCTCTAGACTGCTCTGCCCAAAGGTTTAGGGTTCTGTCACTAGTTTCCTTTCACCTAGTCTGATCTCATTTTTCCTAGTCATAATTGTCTTCTATCTCACTGGGGCTTCTTACTGTGTGAGCAAGTCCCTTTAATCTCTGAGTCTCAGCTTCGTCATCTGTAGAGCTGAAATCATATCAGTAGTTCCTGCATCCAAGAGGTTTTAGTGAGAGTTGACATAATCTTTTTTTAAATTTATTTTATGCACATAGGTGTTTTGTCTACATATATGTGTATATACCACGTGCATGCCTGTTGCCCTTGGAGGTCACAAGAGGGCATAGGATTCCCCTAGAACTGGAATTAGAAATGGTTGTGAGCCTCATGTTGGGAATTGAACCCAGGTCTTCTGGAAGTGTGGCTAGTGTTCCTAACTACTAAGTCATCTCTCTAGCCTGAAATAATAATAATAATAATAATAATAATAATAATAATAATAATAATAATTTTAAAATGAGGGCTTCCATTCATGGAGGTCCTAATCTTAAACTCTGTCATTGAATTTCACCTGAGCATCTTTCTGAAGTGAGAAGTTTAGGAGCTCAGGTAAACATAACGACAATGACATTTCTCAGGCACTTTCAGTGTTCTAGATAATTACATTATGTGATCTTACAAATGTGTACAGTATAAGCTACACGTTGTAGGTGAGCTTTATTTATAGAGAGGAAATCACTTTAGAAGACTCACACAGCCAGTGATAGTGTGGAGTTTAGAATCAAGTTATACTTGAATTTGTTTTAAAATATATTTACATGTATATGTGTGTCTGCTTGCCTGTGCACTGTGAAGTACCCTTGGATGCTGGGAGAGAGTGTTGGGACAAGTTACAGGGAGTTGTGAGCTGCCTGATGTGCTGGAAAATGAGTTCCATTCCTCTGCAAGAGCAGCAAGAGCTCATGACCACTGAGCCATCTCCCCAGCTCTCACAATTATCCCCATATCTTGTTTTAGCTGGGGTAAGCTTGGGGAGAAATTGGCCCAATAAATCTACATCTTACACTAAGCAGAGAGGAAATCTGAACCTATATATGTCTGGTTTCAAAACTGTGTCCTTAATTGTCATAGTATCCTGGCTGAGCCCAGGCTGCTTACAGCCATACATCCTCTGCTGGCTGGTGTCGTTACTGATAAGATATCTCTGATGCAGTACTGAGGAGTTGATCGGTTGTCATTTGTGCCATAACTGTGCTCATACAGGATCTGTAACAGTTTGCTTAATCAGCTGTTACACAGAGGAAAAACCAGGCTTTTAGCAACTAGGTATATGACGTCTCTGTGACTCTTTCAGGATCTTTGACCCTGTTCCTAGTGACATTTTCAGTGTTAAAGTACATAGGCCATTTCTGTCAACATGGCAGGACTCAGGTTGTCCAAGATGCCAGTGACTGGTGGTGGTAATGAGACAGGGATGTTGGCTCAGGACGAATCAGCACTTGATTCTCTAGGCATTTCTGATGGTCTTGATGCTTACGGACCCTTCTGGAATGGGGTTCCTTTGAGGGTTTGCCTACATGTTCTTGTAGCTAACTTGTGCCATATGTCTGTCCCCTCAACTTCTATCTACATTAATTTGGGATAACGTGGTATCTTAGTTTTCCACAGGGAAATGGATTTGTGATATGCTATGTGTGTAAAAATGAAAGTCTGGGGGCTGGAGTGATAACTCAGTGGTTAAGAATGCTTGCTTCTTAATGAGAACCAGAGTTCAGATCTCAGCACCCATGAGAAAAGTCTAGGCATCCTGAGGGGTTCAGTGCCGTCTTCTGGCTTCTGTGCACACACAGGTGTAGACACAACAGGCATGCACATCTGCACACCTGTGTAGTACACACATACACTCTCATAGGCACATGTACACACATAAATGATATTGAAAGAAAAAATGAAAGTTGTCTCTATCTGAAATTGCTGGTGCAGGGCCAGCTAACTGGGGCAGGACTTAAGGCTTTTCTAGTTTTAGGTTGCTCCCGAATTCCTGAGTGAGATATCTGAGATTGGCTAAAGGGTCGCTTTGTGGACACTAACCCTTGAAATGGATGTGAACTGATGGAAACTCACTGTTCTTTTGCAGGAAGGATGCGAACGCAGCACTGCTCAGTAACTATGAGGTGAGGACCCTGCTCGGGCCATCGCATTTTCCTCTTTGGTTTAGTCTCTGCTTGTGGAGACGTTGGATTAATTTTCTTTAGAAATGAGAACTCATTTGAAGTTTCTGCTTTAATGCAGAGCAGGTGGCCCCTGGTGGATCATGGAGTGATCCGAGTTTGGTGAACTACACATAGTTCTTCAGGGGAGTGGGGAGGCTCTGGTTCCTACTAGGTATTCTTCTTCAAATTCCAGAGTCTAGAGCAGAGGTGTCCTAGAAGAAGGCTGCCGCTTCGGAGGGCAGTCCCGCTGTAAAAGGCTCCTATTAAATGCGTAGCCTCTTGCTAATAACCATTCTCTACTTTGATTCTTAAATGTCCTCAAAGATGCTGATATCCTCATTGATAATAAGAGTTGAGTTGACTCACCACTGTGAGTAATTTGAAAAGAATGAGCAGGTTTATAGGGCTGATGGAAAAGGAGGAAGGAGATTGGCAAGAGCGGAGGTATTAGCATTTTACCTGCCTTCAGCTTTGCTGCTGGCAAAGCAGTCTAGTAGGGCAGCTCCAGGTGTAGAAGGGCCTGCTGATAAATTCATTTTCCATGTGCCAGGGAAAACTCAGTCTTGAAGGAGGTATGGGTCTCCATTCTCTCTCTCTCTTGCCCTCTGTATGCTGTGTATTCTCTGTGTCTGTATACTCTGTGTGTGCTGTATACTTTATGTGTGTGCTTGTAGAATTAATTCAGTCTGCTATATTGCTTACTAAAGAGTCAACCTGAGTGCTTGTGGCTTAGCCACAGGAGGGAAATACTCATTGGTCAAAACATTGGTTTTCAGGAGCTTCTTTGTCCTGCTTGGCCTTTGCTCAGTATTTGGGTGTTTGTTTCACTGGGGAGACATTATGTTCACTGGGTCTCATGCTACTGTTTTTCAAAGGTGGTGGGGTTGGGGGACTGTTGGGCGGGTGCTATGCGCTTGTGTTTTCCTCAGAACTCTGATAAAAATGTCAGAAACAGGAGTGAGGTCCCATTTGCGTCCAACCCAGCACTAATGTGTCCATGTCTGTGTCTGTATCTGTCTGTGTCTGTGTTTCTTTTGTGGGGAAAGTTGACTTCTAAGAATTCATTGCATTTCCCTTCGTTTTTCTTGTTATGCTGGGGACCCAGAGATTCTGACAGATTAAGCAAATGGTTTGCCACTGAGCTTTATCCTTGGCTCTTATTTTTTTTTTTAATGCTGTTTTGTTTGTTTGTTTGTTTGTTTGTTTGTTTTGGTTTTTTGAGACAGGGTTTCTCTGTGTGTAGCCCTGGCTGTTCTGGAACTCACTCTGTAGACCAGGCTGGCCTCGAACTCAGAAATCCACCTGCCTCTGCCTCCCAATGCCTCTGGGATTAAAGGCGTGCGCCACCACGGCCAGGCTTTTAATGCTGTATTATGTCATTTGTCTCATGTTCTTTCTATTATAGAAAGATATTGTTATACTAGACTGTGTTTTAAGCAAAGCCCCTTAAAAATACTTAGCTTGGGAAAATTTGCTTTCAAATACTTACAAAGGCTTTGAGATAAAAGGACTAATGATGTATAATTTTAAAAAAATTAAATTACCTTTTATTTATTCTGTGTGATATGTATCCCCAATTACATGGAGGACAGAGGACTTATGGGAGTTGGTTCTCTCCTTCTATCATGTGGGACCAAGGATTGAACTCAGGTTGCTATGTTTGATAGCAAATGCTTTTACTGGCTGAGCTTATTTTTAAGTAGTCTTCACAGTTATTTTTTTAAGGGTCTTATTTTTTAATAATACTATTATATTAATAATATATTATTCTATGTATTAACATTTGGTTCTTCAGAGAAGCAGGGTGGCTCTGGTTCATAATAGGTACTAGTACTATATTATTATAGATGATAATAATATTGCATTGTTATTTTTAACATGTCTGTGTGTGTGTGCATGTACCCATAGAGGCCGTAGATCCTCTGGAGCTGGAATTACAGATGGTTGTGAACCAACTGATGTGAGGATCCTTTGGACGAGCAGAAAGTGCTCGAGCCATCTCTGAACCATCTTTCCACTATTTTAAATAAATGGACGGTTTGAACTGATTTAGCTAAGAGAGCATCTAAAAGATGTTGCATGGTTCTGGGACATAATACTTGCTCTAGAGCAGCTGTTGGGAAGCAGGCTTATGGAAAGAAAGTGGCCTTACATGACTGACTTAAGCCCTTAGAAGAGACACATCTCTCAACTTTACTGACCAATGTCACCTGTGCCCCATCCTAGGTGTTCCAGTTACTAACGGATCTCAAAGAGCAGCGGAAGGAGAGTGGGAAGAACAAACATAGCGCCGGGCAGCAGAACTTGAACGCCATCACCTACGAAGTAATCTTGACTGCTCAGGGCCTCGTTAGACAGGAGGGTGGCTGCTGCTTAGGGAAATGGGAGGAATGTGACCACATGCCAGTTAGTAAGACAGAATAAAATGTCCTCACTTGTAGACACTAGGTGCACGTTTGGGGTCCCCACCTGAACCATCATCAGGTGGTCCCAGGCAGCTGGCTGGGATCCTTTTTCTCTCTCTTCCTGGCTGAGAGTCCTGGGCAGGCAGGTGGGGAAGCTCTTACAGTGTGCTAGAGCTAGTGCTGGTCTGCAGCAGCTTTTTTTTTCCTTGTCTGTGATAGCTAGCAGGTGGGAGCCGCAGCGAATGGCGCCCTCTAGTGTTATAACCACAAGTTGGTATTGCAACTTCCAGCTCTGAGTGTCCAGCTCTTGGGTAAGCCTAGGAAGTCTGGAGCTTGCTTCCTTGGCAGCTCTTGGCAGTAGTTGACTTTGTAGCTTCCCAGCAGGGCTAGGAATTAGGACTCTTCAGCCCTTGATGGTACCAGTGTTACAATTTGCGGGCCTGGGGTGCTTGATGCCTTTGGCCAGAAACACTTGATGGCTCTCTGGAACCCTTCTAGCAACTGTGTACACCTGCAGTTTCTCTTCTCTCAGTCTCTCTGTTCTCAGACAAGTTCTCACATAGCCCAGGCTTCTTATGTAGTCCAGGAGGATTTTGAACTCCTGATCCTCCCGCTTGTACTTTCCATGTGTGGAGATTTACAGGCACAGCTACTACGACCTGGCCACTTGTGACTCCCTACAGCCTGTGTCCTCTGGCCTTAGCCCTCCATTCCCTTGGACTCTCACTATCCCTGCTGCTCCTTTTTGGGTCCTCTCTTCCCACTATGGCCACTTTGGGGGGTGGGGGGGCTGCCATTGCTCTTTTGTTGCTATTGCTGCTAGCCTGAAGCTCTGTGTCATCTTTGGTTGTCAGCAGCCTGCTCATGCTTGGCCTCTCCAGCTGCCCCACCACTTCTGCAGCTTGGGCTGCCAGCGACTCTGTAGTTAACACCTCTGTTGCTCCACTGCCACTGTCTGGGCTGCTGCTTCACTGTCTCTTGCTTCTTTGTGTTTCCAGTGTGGCTCACTATACTAGAAATGGAAAAGGAGAAAGCAGTAACGAAGAAGAAAAACAAAAACAAAAACCAGCCGGAAAAAGCGTTTTATCAGACCTGTTGCAACAGCAGGGAAGGCAGGCAGCACAGAAGGTGAAGGTGTCGCCTAGTCATCTCACTAATGAGCCGAACAGACTGCTTAGGTAGTCAGAGAAGAGCTGTGTTAGTCAGGGTTCTCTAGAGGAATGGAATTAATGGGATGAAAACAAAAATATGTCTCTCATACACGCACACTGTCAGCTTTAAAACAGTAACATTAATCACACCCAAGAGCTGAGAACCCTGTAGCTACTTGGTGCTTGCGACTTAGTCCTTCAGCAGGCAGCATAGTTCCACAGTGGCTGTCTGTCAGTTGGGATGGGGGCAACTGGTAGTTGCTCAGTCCACAAGGCGCGGTGCCTACATAGTCTCTATCTAGGACTGGAAGCCCACACGCTTCCTGGAGAGCTGCTGGTCCCTAGTCCATGATGAAAACTTGGAAACAGTTTCTGACATCAGCTTCGGAATCATCATCAGCAACAGGGAAAATTAACTCAGCAGTAGGAGGAGGCTACATGAAAAGAGTGAGATAGTCCTTCCCCTTCTGCCACACTCTCTCTAGCTGGACCACCAGCAGAAGGTGGGACTCCCCACATCAGTTAAGGCACTTCTTTAGGTGAGGCTTCCTGCTCAGGTAATATCTAATGTGTGGCAAATTGCCATTAAGACCAACCATAGTAAGCGGTGTTTGTACTGAGCACATCGGGCTCACATGCAGATGAAGGCTTAGGTTTGCTCCAATCATAGCTTGTCTCTCCCACACACGTCATAGCAGACCCTCTGCAGTGCCATCAGGGAAGGGCCTTTCCTCTGGTTTGCATGGGAATGTGTGCAGAATCATCATTGTAGCTTGTGGTAACAACAAAAAAATCCAATATAGATGGTTCAAAACAGTCCTGTCTGTTCAGGAGCCACAGCAAGCAGCAGCGATTGCATTTTCCCAAGACCTCTAGGGAGACGTCAAAATGGCTATGCCGGTGTTGTAGCCCACTGAGTATCTGAATGACAATCCTTTAACTCAATACGGAGAGCTGAATGGCTACCTGTGAGGGGGTGAAAGTGTTGTCCCACAGGATCTTTGCTTATCTGTAGGAAAATGGACATCAGAACCTAGTGCTTATAATGAGAACAGAAATAACACTGATACTGATTTTAACTGTGTTTTAGCAATGCTTAAAACATCTGTCCAGTGCCCAGGGATAGGTGGGTTCCCTTTCATATCCCAGCATAGAAGCCATTACATTCACAGTGACAGCTTGCTACAAGGAAAGGGTTAAACTAAGCCAAGAGAATAAAAAAACAGACAATACCCAAGTCGTAATTCCCACTGTTGTCACAAAGACTCTGGCCATGTTACTTTCTTACAGTCAGTGTGTGGCATAGGCATGGGATGAGGCCAGTAGGGAAGTCCCACTGGGCCTGTGTGCACTGGTCTTAATGCTAGCTAACCCTTGCTCTAAAACTCTACAGGCGGGGCTGGCCACCAAGTTATGTGGATAAGCATATGACCCAGGGGCCCAGGTGTAGCATTCAAAGGACCTGGAGATCACCACCTACAAGTCTAGAACAAAGGCCTAGACTTTTTTTTTCTTCCTGTCTTAGTCCTGGTTTCTATTCCTGCACAAACATCATGACCAAGAAGCAAGTTGGGAAGGAAAGGGTTTATTCAGCTTACTCTTCCATGTTGCTGTTCATCACTAAATGAAGTAAGGAGTGGAACTCAAGCAGGTCAAGGAGCAGGAGCTGATGCAGAGGCCATGGAGAGATGTGACTTACTGGCTTGCTTGCTTCTCCTGGCTTGCTCAGCTTGCTTTTTTATAGAGCCCAAGACTACCAGCCCACATATGGTACCACGCACAAGGAGCCCTCCCCCCTTGATCACTAGTTGAGAAAATGCCTTACAGCTGGATCTCATGGAGACATTTCCTCAACTGAAGCTCCTTTCTCTGTGATAACTCCAGCTTGTGTCAAGTTGACACACAAAAACAGCCAGTACACTTCCCTTTTTCAGTTTTTTGAGACAGGACTTAGCTGGCCTGGAACTCACACACCAGGCTGGTTTGGAATTCACAGAGATCTCCCTGCCTCTGTCTGGGTTTAAAGGCATGTGTCCCTCCTCACCTGGCTGGTCAGATTTACTACACACAAAAAAACCGCAATGCTTTGTTCAAGGAAAAACTTGGAAAATCCAAAAGCATTTAAAAGGAAGAAAGCAAAACTATTTCCTAAGGTTGTTCTCTCCTAACCTGCTTGGGAAAAGAAAGTATTACATTAAAATGATGAGTCACGGCCGGGCCATGATGGCACATGCCTTTAATCCCAATACTTGGAGGGCAGAGACAAGTGGATTTCTGAGTTCGAGGCAAGCCTGATCTACAGAGTGAGTTCCAGGACAGCCAGGGCTATACAGAGAAACCCTGTCTCGAAAAACAAAAGCAAAAACAAAAACAAAAAAAGAAAGAAAAGAACAATGATGAGTCAGCAAAAACCATAATCGCCATAATTGGGCTAGAGACAAAGACCACGCTCCATGCTAGAGCGGTTGGCTGTCTTGGGGCTGGAGAGATGGCTCAGCAGTTCAGAGTGCTTATTGCTCCTGCAGAGGACCTGAGTTTGGTTTCTAGTGCCTGCACTGGGTGGCTCACACCCACCTGTAACTAACTACAGTGTTGGGGGATCCAGTGTTCCTTTCTTTTTCTGCAGAACCTGCACTTCTACAAACATATGCACGTGAAGACACACAGAGAAACACAGAATTTAAAAATAAAAAATAACTTAAAATTCTGAAAATTTGAGAATATTAAATACAGCACTGCTTTCCTCTTACTCAAATTTCTTCTTTCAAGATTTCTGTATAAACCGGGCAGTGGTGGCACACGCCTTTAATCCCAGCACTCGGGAGGCAGAGGCAGGCGGATTTCTGAGTTCAAGGACAGCCAGGGCTTTACAGAGAAACCCTGTCTCGAAAAACAAAAACAAAAAACAAACAAAAAAAGATTTTCCGTATATGGATGTTTTGCTTGCATGTATGTCTGCACCATGTGCATGCCTGTTTGCCTGTGGAGGTCAGAGGAGAGCATCAAATCCTTAATACTGGAGTTGCAGACAGTTGTGAACCATCATGTAGGTGCTAAGAATTGAACCCGGGTCCTCTGCAAGAGCAATATGTACTCTTAACTGCTGAGCCATCTCTTCAGCTTATTCAAATTACTATATCCTAGGGCTTGAAATAGCCCATGTTTGACTCCCAGCACCTATGCTAGGTGACTCAACTGCTTGGAACTCTGGTTTCAGGAGGTTCCGAAGCCTCTTGCCTTCATAAGTATCTGTATTAAAGTGCACATACATGCATAGACTCATATTAATAAAAATAAAAATAAATCTTTTTTAAAAACCTCACAATTTGTATATCTTATGTTTGCCTTTCTTTTGTGTATTTATTCTTTAGACATTAAAATACATATCAAAAACACCATGTAGGAACCAGAGTCCGGCGATTGTCCAAGAATTCCTCACAGCACTGAAAAGCCACAAGCTGACCAAGTAAGTAAGCTATCCTCAGGAGATGGCAGGTAACAACAAATGCGGTAAGAGTAATGTTATCTGAACAGCTGTATGCAACAGCCACATCTGCGTTCATTCACACTGTGGCCTCACAGTTATACACAGTACTGTTTTTAAGGTAGCATCACGGTATTGTGGAAAGTCAACTGAGAATGAGACACGTGGCCTTGTAGAGCCATAGCGTGCTTACCTCAGAGTCTTCTTAGGGTCTCAGTTCATGAATCTCTTTACTGCCTGTCACTACAGCTAGACTACATTAAAAGCAGGGTTCAGAATTACAGTGCTGTACTGGCTGGTTTTGTGTCATACTGACACAAGCCGGAGTTATCACAGAGAAAGAAGCTTCAGTTGAGAAAAATGCCTCCATGAGAGCCAGGTGTAAGGCATTTTCTCAATTAGTGATCAAGGGAGGAGGGCCCCTGGTGGGTGGTACTATCTGTGGGCTGGTAGTCTTGGGTTCTATAAGAAAGCCAGCTGAGCAAGCCAGGAGAAGCAAGCAAGCAAGCCAGGTAAGGAACATCCCTCTATGGCCTCTGCATCAGCTCCTGCTTCCTGACCTGCTTGAGTTCCAGTCCTGACTTCCTTTCATGATTAATAGCAATGTGGAAGAGTAAGCTGAATAAACCCTTTCCTTCCCAACTTGCTTCTTGGTCATGATGCTTGTGCAAGAATAGAAACCCTGACTAAGACAAGGCGAAGTTGAGAGCATAGCTCGGTACTAGTGTTTACCTACCTAGCATGAATGAGGGGGTTTCATCCCCAGCACTGTTGGGTGCTGGAGTTGTGCAGGGAGGAGGGGCAGGCAGGCAAAAAAACCATTTAACCAAAAAAAAAAAAAAACAGTGTAAGTACTAAGTACTTTCTAAAAGGTTGCTCAATGAAGTCACCTGATATTTGTGTTTGTGTGAGGTTGAAGCAGCTTGATTATAGTCTCTCTGAACATTAGGTGCCTGCCGGCACCTTTTCTTGACCTTTGATGTGTGAGTTTAGTTTACTAAAGCTAAAAACACAGGATAAGGGTTTGCATTAGGAGAAAACCTTCCCATGTCTTTAGGATCAGTGCTAGTGTTGATCACTCCCAAAAGTTGCTCTGTAAACCACTGTCTGTTAGCTCAGTTTTTTGGTGTTTGATGGTACTGGATATAAGACCTGGGCCTCACTGAATCACTCATCCAGCCCTCCAGAAGCTTTGTCCTATCGCTCAGAATGACTCACATAGTACTGAGCTCACTTCTCTGCCTCTGTTCTTTAAAGAACACTGAAGACAAACATCTGAAGTGTGTGTTTGTGCCTTTGGAGGCCACAAGAGGACATCAGATCCCTTGGAGCTAGAGTTCCAGGGGTTTGTGAGCTGCCTAATGTGGGTGCCGATATCTAAACCCTGGTCCTCTGGAAGTGCAGCCAGTGCTCTTACTTAACCACTGAGCCGTCTTTCTCTCCAGTACTGCCTCCATGGCCTTAATCCGCTCCCCTCCCCTCTTTTGAATGACTTCATTTTGCTAGAACTATTGGTTGTCCATTCATTTCAAGACCTTTTACTTTTGTTTTGTGTTGTAGTAGTATCTTTGATAATTATAAGATCCACATTAGTATGAGTTTGCTATCTCCTGCTTTCCTTTGAAAATAAGTCATATTGTCCTGGTTAAAATAACTTTGTAAATTATATCCTGGGCTTTTTGAATATTATCTTCAGATAGTTTAGTCTGGCAATCCTGTCAGAAGCCTCTGTTAATGTGGCCCTTTGTTTTGTAGTGTGTATCTGAACTCCTGAGGGTTTTCATTGCTATCACTGGCAATAGGCATTAATAAGTATGCCAGTTGCTTTTAAAAATTATTTTAATTGTGCAAATGCATGTATGTCTGTATGTGGAGAAGTTCAGGTCAGTGCGCTCCAGGAGGCCAGAGGCTTGAGCTCCCCAGAGCTGGAGTTACAGGTGGTTGTGAACTGCCCGACATGAGTGCTGGGAATTGAACTTGGGTCCTCTACAAGGGCAGTGCACTGTCTTAACCCCTGAGCCTTTTCATGATTGATTTTCAAGTCCTTTCCTGGGTATTTGTGTGGTTATCTGGATATAGTCCCTGCATCTTTTCCATGGTGGAGAACTTGCTTGGCATGGCTAATGCTCTGGGTTCCATTACCAGTATGTCACCCCCTCCACAAAGACAGGAGAGAGGAGAGAGAGAGAGAATGAGATATGAGTTGGAGAAGAGAGGAAGAAGCCTATGAGATAGGAGCTATCTTGCAAATTGATTCATACTTGGTTGTAATCTACCTAGGCTTAAAGCCCCCTTCAATAGTCAGAGCATTATTGGCTCCCTTTCTCTTTTGCTGTCTTCATACTAATCATTTATCAAGTCTTATGTAACCTATTAAATAATCATATTGGGCAGGAGTTCCTGGCAGCGTTGTACAATGGCCAGTAGAGAGGCTCTGCGAGCTTCTCTCACTGGGGCTGGCTTCTGCCTCTTGGCCTGCATGGCTGGTGAAGGGGCTGCACGCCAACTAAGATGGCTGGTGCATTTTAAAATGGGAACCATGTTTAATAGAGGAACTGCTGACATGTTCTTTAAATCATACATTTGATCTTGAAATCACCTTCTTTCTGTTTTGCTCTGGGGATTATTACCTTGTGTAGTTATCTTCACTGCTGGAGTCCTTGAAGGCAGGCCAGGAGATGTGTTTTGTTTGACTTGGTAGATTTCATCATAATATAGTTGGAGATCAACTCCAAATCACTCTGGCACTGTGTGTTAAGTAATTTTTTTTTTTTTAATTTAGTGTGTTACCTGAGTCTCCACCCAAAACTGATTCTTTAATATCTTATATTTGCCGTGCACTCTTTGTTTCTCAGTATCTGACTAGTAGCCCCCATTCCTATCCTGAGATCACACCTGTAAGGCACGTAGCAACGTAGAATGACCCTTCCTCTCACAGGCCAGCCCAGTTAGGTCTGCAGTCATTCTGAGCATCTTCTGTTCTGTACACATTACTCCAGTGGTTTGACACCATATTTTTGGTACATGTACCTCAGACCAGCCAAGCTCAAGTACAAATGGTGGATTATCAGGTTTCTCTAGTTGTCTTATCAGATCTGCTCTCAGAACATAAAATCCTGCTTCTTACCTCCTCAGAGTTCCCACAAGCTTCTATTAGAAGCCTAGCCCTTCCTTTAGCTTGCCCTTCAGATTTCATTTGGGTTATGCCAAGCCTGACTCTCTCAGTGTTGTGATGAGGGGGCACAGTGGTGAGGCACTATGTCAGTTTTAGGGATACTGTTTTGTTTATAAGAGGAGATGGTGAGATGAGGAAAGGCTCTGGATGCGGCTGAGGAATGTTGCTTGCTAGGCAAGGTATGGAATTGGGGATTGGCCTGAGGCTTTTCTGTATCAGTCTACAGTTTGTTTAGATTGTTTCATGAAAGTGGAGACATTTGAAGATAGACTTACTGAAGAGCAGAGTTCACAGGATTCTTGGGGCTGAACTAGAGAAATCCAAATTCATACCAACACCTTTGGGAGGACCCTGGTTGGAAAGATGGGTCAGGGGTTAAAAACACTTATTGCTCTTGCTGAGGACCTGACCTTAGTTCCTAGCATCTAGAGGATTCAGCACCTTCTGGACTTCCTGGGAATGGCATGCATGTATGTATGTGGATTGTCTGGTGTCCATGAAGGGAAGAAGAGGGTGTTGGATCCTCTGAAATAGGAGTTATAGACAGTAGCCTTCATGTAGGCACTGGGAATTAAACCTGGATCCTCTGCAAGAGCTCTTAGTTACCGAGCCATCTCCCGAGTAACAGTCTTTTAAAAGACGTTTTACTTGTATTGAAAAGTGGAAGGGTCCAGAGGATGGAGCTGTTGTCCTGTTACTAAGAGGTTGGAGGGAAGCCGGGTAGTGGTGGCGCACGCCTTTAATCCCAGCACTTGGGAGGCAGAGGCAGGTGGATTTCTGAGTTCGAGGCCAGCCTGGTCTACAGAGTGAGTTCCAGGACAGCCAGGGCTACACAAAGAAACCCTGTCTCGAAAAAAAAACAAAAACAAAACAGAGGCTGGAGGGATTTAAGGTAATGGTGAGAAGGGCGCAGACACCTTCAAAGACACATAAGTAAAAGTACCTGGGAGCTGCGTCTGGGCAGTGGGTGAGAGATGAGGGATGGCTCCCAAATCTCTGACCTTAGGCCCTTCTAGACGAGAAGTATAGTGAGGAGCTAGTGTGCTGGAAAGAGTGGTCACAGTAGCTTTATATGTGTTGATTTCAACGCACCTGGTGTATCTACATGGAGATGTGCGGGAGCACTTGGCTACAGAGGTCTGAAGCTCAGCTCACAAAGCTTGGTGCTTTGCCATTCCCAGGAAGTCTAGAAGGTGTCAAATCCTCTGGGTGCTAGGAACTAAGCCCAAGTCTTTAGCAAGAGCAACAAGTGCTTTAAACTCCTGACCCATCTTTCCAGCCATGGTCCTCCCAAAGGTGTTGGTATGAATTTGGATTTCTCTAGTTCAGCCCCAAGAATCCTGTGAACTCTGCTCTTCAGTAGTCTTTCTACTGAATTTCTCCATTAAAGCTTGTAGTAGCTCTTGAGATTGTGCCTTTTGTATGAGGAAATCCCTAAGAGGCTTGGAGGGGAAGATGATAGAGACACAAAGAACAGTCAGAAAGACAAGTGGACAACAAGAAAGAGTGGTGCTGTGATCTGTGGGAGGAGGCTGAAGGAAATAGTGGCTGGCAGTGGCCATCAGAGGTTGGTTAGGGCATATGTCAGGAAGCCCAGTTCATACCATCCTGGCAGTGGAGTGCAGGGTCTGTGAATGGTAGGCAGGAGTCCTAGCAACTGAGCTGCATCTCCAGCCCTGCTTCTCTGTTTGCCCAGAAGCTTTCAGGGCTCAATGCAAAGTCTGCCTTTTCCTTTTCTCCCCACTCTCCTCTTTGTGTCTCTTTTCATCTTTTCTCTCCCTCTTGCCCCCCCCCCCCCAATCCCGCTGTGGACTGAGGACAAGGCTTCCTGCCTGCAGATGAGGCCAGCACCTCCTTACTGTGAAAGCTCAGTTGTTGAGGAGGTAATTGCTAAATGTTTTAGGGTGCTGATGCATAGCACTTGACAGCACGCGTGTGGTCATTGCTAGTGCCTGCATCAGTGATGAGACTGTTGTGGGGCCGTCATCATGGCCCATCTGTTTCTGCTAGAAGCATATGGCTAGTGTGAGCTGGGGTGGTTAAGTAGCAGGAAGCTTGGACAGGTCACATCCTTCTCTGTGTCAGTTAAAAGTGTTTCCCATTTGGAAGCCAAATGGAAAACAGACAAATGATGATAGCGGCCACTTCAGATGTGAGACTGTTGCCTCTCGTGACCCTTATGAGCTATAAGCACTACTCTGATTTGTTTTATAGACATGAACTTGAGGCTTGGGAATACATGGCTTACACTGCTTCCCAAAAACCTGGCTAAGGCAACTGTGGTATGGCTTTTCATCTTTATACAGAGTTTTCTTTAAATTCCATTTGTGTTGAACAGAACTAAAAGATGAGTCGGACTGAGAAGGAAATGTAGAACTTATTACCTGCACGGGGATGATGAAAGGGAAGCCATTCCTCTTCCTTGATGGACTGTCCCTGGAGCTGGAGTGATGGCTCGGTGGTTAACAGCACTTGCTGCCCTTGCTGAGGACTTGGGTTTGTTCCCAGCATTCACATGGAACCTCATAACTGTTTATAACTACAGTTCCAGGGACTCTGATCTGTCTTCTGGTATCCATGTGTACTGCAGATAATACACATACAGACAAATGCTCATACATGTAAAATAAGATTAAGTAAATCTTTGAAGTCCCATCACCTTTTAACCTCTTCAACAGTGGGCTGTATATCTCTTGTGTCAGATGATAATTGCTGTAACCTGACAGGAGGTGGAGGCAGGAAGATCAGAGTCCTCCTTGACCTTATACCAAGTGTGAGGTCAGATGGTAATTACTATCTTCACAGCCCAGGCTGGCTCGAGTTCACTACCCTGTCTCAGCCTCCCCAGTTCTGAGGTAACAGGCCTGAACTGCCATGCCTAAGTCACCAAGCCTGGATTCTTTTTGTTTTACTAAGATAATTAAAATCTGAGAAACACTGTGTGGTAGCTGCTTTTCTCCTTGCTGTTCGAAATGCCTGATAAAAGCCATTTGAGAGGGAAAGGGTATGTCCATCATGGAGGGTTATGTCTATTATGGGGGAGCATGTCCATCATGAGGGGGAAAGCATGGCAGCCGGAGTGGGAGGCAGCTGCTCACATTGCAGCCTCGGTCTGGACTCAGAGAAGAGTGCTGGTGCTCAGCTCACTTTCTCCTTTTTTATTTAATCCAAGAGCCCAGCCCGTGGGATGATGGCATCCATATCACTCCATCCCCCAATTTACCCAATCTAGAAACTACTTCATAGGCATATCCAGAGGTTTGTTTCCATGGTGGTGATAAATCCAGTCAAGGTGACAATCCATATTGACCATCACATAGTGTAATCCTAGCATCTGAGAATGGGGCAGAATTCAAGGTCATCCTCAACTAGATAGCAAGTTCAGGGCCAGCCTGTCATAAATAAAAATGAGATGCCTCAGTGGGTAAAGGTACTTGCTGCTAAGCCTGAACGCCTGAGTTTGGTTTTGGAATCGACATGGCAGAAAGAGAAACAACTACAAATTGTCTTTGGACCTCCACATGTGTGCTGTGGCTTTCACACACATGCACTCTGGTGCACACAAATGCACTAAATAAATAAACATTTAAAAATTCTTTTTAAAAGAAATCAAAACAAATCTGAGCAATTTATAATCTTACTCTCAAAACTGAATTCTTAGTCATTTCTAAGCAGTGACTAACCAATGAAGTTAATTTTTTCTTTATTTTTTAAATTGAATTAAGAAAACACTTCAATTAAAAAAGTTCTCATTTTCCAAGTAAAAATTAGTATAAAAAATGTGGGGAATTCTATTGTTTTGGTTTTTTGAGTGGCTACTAACTCACATAGATCTGCCTACCTCTGTCTCTCAAGTGCTAGGATCAAAGGCTTGGACCACCATGCACTGCAAGTGTTCTCTTTTTAAATGTGCTTTACCTTTTTTTATTTCTTTGTTGTATGAATGTGGTTGTGCATGTGCCATAGTGCAGTTTGGGGAGATCAGAGGCCAACCCTCAGGAGTCAGTTTTCTCTTCTTTCACCGTGCAGAATTCAGGCTTTCTGCAGGAGAGCCCTCTACTTACTGAGCTGATACACTATCGCTCAAATCTGGTTTTAAAACTGCACTTCTGCTGTCGCTGTCTTAGGAAGCATTGTGCCCGGCACACATGGACCTCTGAGTAGCAGTCTTCTGATTCTCCCTTATTGCAGGGCCACGTGGCAATGGATCTCTAGTTCTTTTCTGAGAGGAACTTGAAGGGCATGAGAGCTTTAAGCAGTTTGTGCTTTTTTTTTTTTTGACAGAGCCGAGAAGCTTCAGCTGCTGAATCACAGGCCAATGACCGCTGTTGAGATCCAGCTGGTGAGTGGGGTGAGGGGCACTGGACTCAAGGGTTGTTTTGTGGGTTGGAGATGCAGAAAGGCAGAGAAGGAACAAGTCAAAGCCTGCATACCCACCTTGTGCCGTAAGTGAAGGGAGAGACCAGAGGCCTCAGCAATTGGTCCTAGTTAATGTGGACGTGAGGGAGTGGGAAGCTAGAAATTTAATTCCTTAAACGGGTTTGGCAGCCTGTGTCCCGCTGCTCTAGGCCTTTCTGGCCATGGCTTGCCTGTAGGGGTTAGAGCCAACCAGATGTTGCATAAAAACATTAGACTCAGGGTGTCCCCACACCCACCTTTTCACATCGTTCTTTCCTCCCACCTGTTGTCTCCCCCCCCCCCCCCCATCAGTCTCTAAGCAAAGGCTGTTGTTCTAGCTGATTCTCAGTTGACCCTGTTTTCTGGTGCTCCCACCTCTGCTTGCGCTCTTTGTACTACACAGCATTAATGTTTGTCACCGCCTCAAAACGCAGACTGCAGTCTTTGCCCCTCTACCTGCCTCTGAACCTCTATAGTTCCTGTCCTTTCAGACAGGCTCCCAGTCAGCCCCACTGGCTTGGAAAGCACGACTCCACTGCCCTCAGCCTCCCAAATGCCGGGAACCACGATTCCACTGCCCTCAGCCTCCCAAATGCCGGGATTACAAGCAAGTGTGAGCACACCTGGCTTATAGATCACTTTCTAAAACCATAAATGTGGTTTCATTTCCCTGCATAAAAATATCTAGTGGGGCCTCAGAATGTGTAAAGTTCACACAGCAGTCACAGTGTAGGGCTTCAACAATGGTGGATGGAGATAGAGTAGAGGTGCTCTAGGGAGAAAGTAAAGATGAGGGCTTCTCTCACGAGCTATGAGGCAGGTTTCTCCTGTTACATGGGCAGAGCATCAGCAAGCAGTCCTGTCACCGCCAGAAAAGATTTTGGCTTTGAGAATTGGTAAATTGGTTTCCAATGCTTGTCTTAGAAATATACAGTTCTTAGCTGGGTGATGGTGGTGCATGCCTTTAATCCCAGCACTCAGGGAGCAAAAGTAGGAGAACCCTGTGAATGTGAGTCCAGCCTGGTCTACAAAGCAAGTTCCAGGACAGCCAGGACTTCAGGGTTGGTTGGTGGCACATGCCTGTGACCCTACTGTTGGGCAGAGGCTAGAGGATGGCAGTTTGAGGTCAGCCTGGGTCACATAATCCACCCCTATCTTTAAAAAGTATACATAGAAAAGAGCAAGAACAAGAACAAAGGCAGTCAGCTATTTGTAAAATTTACAAAAAGTATGGGAGTCAGTAACTAAAGCACCTCCATGATCTTCAGGAATCTCCCATCTACAACATCTCACAGGTTATAGTGTACTTGACTAAAACCTACATTGTCTTCCTAGAGTTTTTTTCTGTCCTTCTGAATGTACCCAAAATTAAATTATAAAAATTCCTTCCATTCTGGGGAGCTTCCTAGGGAACTTGGCCCTTATGCTAAACACAGATCCCTGTCTGTGTGTCCTCATTGTTCTAGACATTAGACAGATTCCGCTTACAGGAGAGAGGAAGATCAAGAAACCAATCCCTGTCCCTTGGGTTAAGGATAACAGTTGGGTCTCCTCCAGCTTTAATCAGTACCATATACTGTTCGTGGATGAGTGACAGATGGAGAGGAGACATGAGAATTAGCATGGCTCCATCCTGAGCCTGAGGAAAGCTCCAGGGTCGCTTAGTGAGAGAGCTGATACCGAGTGCTTCAGCTACATCAGACACATTCCAAGGGCCTAGTGAGTGTCACTTTCAGTATTGGAGGAGGACCAAGATTCTCACCTTTTATTCTAATGAGTGACTGATTGGGATCTGATTAGGACCTTGACATTGTTCCTCTTCTAAGCTGTGTTTCCAGAGACAGAGATGAGAGGGGGCTTCCTAGGGGAGTAGGTCACAAAGTTATGGGAGCACAGAGGGCTCGCCTGAAAGCCATCTATAAGCTGAAGACCCCGAGATACTAGAAGATTGGGTCAGTCCAGGTGTGAAGTCCTCAGTACCAAGGAAGCTGATGGTTTAACAGTATAAAGCCTGACACAGGGCCTGACACAGGGCCTGTGTGTGTCCAACAGCCTAAAGGCCAGAGCCTGAGCTGGGGAGTCCTGAGACTCAGGTGAAATGTTCTCCAGGAGATACAGTTGGGGTAAGAATGGTGCTGTCCTGGCCCCCACCACTTGGATGGCGCTCACCTGCATTGGAAGTAGACATGCTACATCAAGTCCATTACCTCACACACAGGCTTCTAGAGACACAGCACAGATGCACCCAAAACCTTACCAGTTGACTAGGTATGCTTTAGGACACAGTCTGCTTGACTCCTAAAATCACCCATCATACCTGACGAGAAGACTGGTGTGATGTTACCTCAGGTGCTTCTTCTTCTACAAACTCTTGTTTCCCTGCAGCTAGACTATTTTCTAGTCAGATTCCCCAGAATTGGCTACAAAAGGTAAGCCTTTACCAGGGCTTAGAGAAGTATCCTGTCTACCAGACAGTATGAGGAATGAGGGTTTCACAGATGTTGAAGAGCAGAGGACTGGAGAGCTTCTCTGTAGTAACTATAGCCATGTGCTCTCCCCAGACTCTCAGAAAGCAGCTATACCACCCATGCTTGTTAGAATTCAATTGAGAGCAAGAAGTGCCTCCGCTGGGATTTGGTGTGGTCCCTTGGTGGCTGTCCACTGACTGGGAGGTGCACTTTAAGTTCCATGGCTTACTACACAGCCTCCCGGCGCCCCCACCACCACCATTGGTGCTCCCTATAGGCTTTACTTTAACTTAGTCCAGGAAGTTGAGGTTTCAGAGGCTATGTGGACTGCTGGGCCAAATAGCTGGAAGTCATCACAATTGCTATGGCTGAGTTTTCCTAATCCAAGATGAATTCTGTGTTTAGTCTTGAACCTTATTCCCAGGACATTTCATTTAAGGCCGTATTTCTTATATATTGGAACATATAGATTAAAGTAATTGTACACTGTATTTCAGTGTTTTTGGTAAACCCCTGTTTTTTTGTTTTGTTTTGTTTTAAACTGCAACATATCAAATGAGAAGTACAATTTTCTATCTAGTCTTACCTAAGGATTAGTGCTCAGAAAGGTTCTGATTCTTAGGCGGCAGGATGGGAGAGATGGCCCCTACAAACTTGAGGACCTGAGTTCAAATCCCCCAAGACCACATAAAACTGGTTGTGTAGTGTCTGTAATCCTAGGCTTCTCTAGGGAATGGGTGGCAGAGAAAGGAGAGTCAGTGGAAATCGGCTATCCTTACATACATATGCAGGGGAAACAACCAAAGAAGACCCTGGCTCAAGTTAAGTAGGTGAGGACTGTACCCAAGGTTGTCCACACACACACACACACACACACACACACACACATACACACACACACACTGTGGCACACTTGCTTTAGCATGAACGTGTGCATACATACACAAAGATTAAAAACTTTGAAAAATGAAAGCAAAAAGAAGCTTTAAAATGTTCTTTCAGGTTTAAAGCCTTTGATTTCTGATTAGAGCTGCTTGGCCTTAGTTAGCTATGGGGTCATGTGAGGAAAGCTGTGTGCTAGGGCTGGCAGCTTCCAATGGGGAGTGGCTCTTCTGGAGCGTTTGGCAGCCTCCAGGGATTAAGAGAGCTTTGTATATGCAGAGATTTGTCTTTCACTAAGAACTGGCTGCTAGAACTTGGGGTTTTCTGTTCTCATTTGTCTTTATATTGTGAACAACTGGAAACCCTTGGTACTGGAGAACATTGAGATGGAGCTTTGAGCTGTTGGCCTGTGTTAGGGAAGGTGTGAGGCATGATGTAGTTATTGCTTACCCCGGTGGTCCAAGAGGAGTAATTAAGCTTTCTTTTGAAAGAAGATTCCCTTCTGAGTGTATTTCATTTAGCATAATGCTGCTTAGGTTTCTTTCTGTGCCTGAGAACTGAGAATCTTATGTTTAAAACACCTTTCCCAACCAACCCGAAAGAAGATAGCCACATAAGTCCACCTGTAACAACAAAACTAACAGGAAGTAACAATCACCTCTCCTTGTTACCTCTTAACACCAATGGACTCAGTTCCCCAGTAAAAAGGCATAAGCTGACAGACTGGATGTGTAAACAGGACTTAACATCAGTGGACTCAG
>JADRCH010000355.1:806648-982926 GCA_019843965.1 Rhynchomys soricoides | reverse complement strand
CCCCAGTAAAAAGGCATAGGCTGACAGACTGGATGTGTAAACAGGACCCAGCATTTTGCTGCATACAGGAAATCCACCTCAGTGACAAAGACAGACACTACCTCAGAGTAAAAGGTTGGAAAACAATTTTCCAGCAAATAGTCCCAAGAAACAAGCTGGAGTAGCCATTCTAATATTGAATAAAAGCAACTTTCAACCAAAAGTTATCAAAAAAAAAGATAAGGAAGGACACTTCTTACTGGTCAAAGGAAAAATCAACCAAGATGACCTCTCAATTCTGAACATCTATGCTCTAAAAATCGCAGGCAATATAATAATAATATATGTTTAAAATATACAAATGTGGCACAGTTCGGGTAAGTGACACATTCAGGATAGATAGGACTGAGGGGATTGTTTTCTAAAGCATTCTTTAACAGTGTTTATAATTGAAATGATTATAATTTTATAGAATTTTACCAAAGTCCACTGGTACAATTTTATTTGTTGCTAATACTTTGAATCCTTTTATTTTCTACATCTGTGATTTAACTATTAAAAAACTTAAATGTCCTGAAAAAAAAAATTCTACACTTTATTCTTTGCAGAAATACAGAACTAGAAATATTTAAGGAGTAACTTCAGCAAGTGTTATAGGTATCTGATGAATCTCAGTGTAGTGGCCTTGGGAAACACAGAGGAATGTTGGTCTTTGCTCAGAATGAAGCTAACATATCTTCAAGGGAGAACATTGGAGGTATTTGAATTTTATGTTCACATTAGGGAGGTGAGTCCTGTATATTTTAGAAGACTAGTATTTATTTTCTCTGAATTTAGTCAGGAGTTGTCAATTTATTTCTATTGAATGTGACAGTAGTAAGCTTTTCAAAGTCTACTGAAAGCAAGTAACATTAAACTTGTGATGTATAAGATTAAGTTGTATGCTATTTTGACTGAAGCCAACTTTCCTTTGTCATTTCAAAGGAGAAAACATGAATGGCCTATGAAACTGTAGGAGTTGATCTGTCAGAAATAATTTCCAATTGCATAATGTTTTTACAAAGTGATTTAATTTATTTTAATCATATTTATAATGTGAAAGTATAAGATGATGATAATATTGGCTTCTAAAGTTTTAGCCTAGAAAATAGCATTTTAATTATTATAGAAATGTCTACAAGTAATTTCATAATTTATTACTTCTGTATTTTGACATGTTTCTCATAATTCACCATTGTATATAATACTGTGATAAATATCCCATAGTACATACATATTTTTGTCAACACAAATTCCTAGAAATAGGTTTACTAGATAAAATTTTATGCAGAATTTATACTTTGGTATTTGTTGGTAAACTGTTCATTAGAAGTACTGTTATTGATTTGTAGTGTCATATGGAACATTTCTCTAAAATTTTCTAACAAATAAATTTTATTATAAAATGAAAAAAAAGTAACATAGCCAACTGAGAAAAAAAGAAAAAGAGAGAGAGAGAGAGAGAAAAAAAAAACCCTACTGATAAAAAGGCTTTTGCTGTCACCAAAGTTAATGTCATTGGAGAGCTACTGCCTTTTTGCTCCGGGCACACCTGGTGACTCCTGATTGGCATTGCAGCTGCCAGACCTAAAGACAGTGATGAGGCCAGGAAGGCCTCAGAGGGCCCCAATCCAGCTCATACCAGAGGACACATCAGTATTCTAGAAGGAGCTGGTATTGAGCTTGAAGACCTGGTGCCTGCTCACTGAGGTGCAGACAGCTGCTCTCAGAATGCTGTGTTTCCCATTACTCATCTGCCATTGTCTTGGCTTCAGGGTTTAGGGCTCTGCACTTCACTACCTGCGAAAAGTGCCTTGGTCAATATGGTTCCAGTGCGGCTCCTCGTAAGGTGGAGCTCTTCAGAGATGCTTTGGCCAGGTTGTTAATTTGCCAGGTATTCATGAGCTTACAGTCCTCTCTGTGGATTAAACAGTCAAATCAGGTATTTCCCTCCAAATCCCTTTCCTCTTTGGGGGCACACTGCTTTGGGATTACTGCTATTAATTTTGTGTGTCTGATTTTAAAACATGATGCTTTTTTTGAGATAAGGTCTCATGTAGCCTAGGTTGGCCTCAAACTTAATGTGTAGTTGAGGCTGGACTGATCCTCCTGCCCTACTTCCCAGGTACTGAGATTTAAGCATGTATCAACATTCCTGTATAAAGATGCATTTTTAGAGATTTGGTTTTTTTGGGGTTTTTTTAGCTTTTTTTGTTTTTTTAATTGTTTTAAAACATTTTCTACATATATTTTGATCATACTCTAACTTCATGTTCTCTCCTCTCTCTCTCTCTCTCTCTCTCTCTCTCTCTCTCTCTCTCTCAGGAAAAAAAACCCACAACCCCACAAAAGTCAAAAGAAACTAATAAGACAAAAATTACCAAATTAAACCAAAAAGCATAACAAACATGGAATCTGCTTTATGTTGGCCCTACTCCTGGACATGGGGCCTGCCCTGGAGTGTGACTGATAAGCCCAGTGTCACTCCATTGGAGAAAACTGGTTTTCTTTTTCCCAGTAGGTTTTCAGTTGCATAGCCTTTTGATTAGGGGCTGGACTTAGTGTGTGTGTCCCACTCCCCCACCCTTCCTGCTGCCACCTTCTCCATGATAGGTTACCCTTGTGCAGGTCTTGTGTGTGCTGTCACAGTCTCTGTGAGTTCTTATGTGTATCTTTCTTTGGTGTCATCCACCCACCTCTGGCTTTCGGAATCTTTCCACCTCCTCTTCAGCTCTTCAGCATAAATCCCTGAGCCTTTGTGTGTGTGTGGGGGTGTGTGTGTGATAAAGTCATCTCATTCAGAGCTGAGTGCTCCAAAATCTCTCACACTCTGCACATTGTCCCATTGTGGCTGCCTGTGTTAATTCCCATCTGCTGCAAGAAGACGCTTCTCTGGTGAGGTTTGAGTGATGTGTTAATTTATGGGTAGAGCAGCATGTCATTGGGAGCCATTTAATTGCTATGCTCCTTTAGCAGAATAGTTGCAGTAGGTTTCCCCTAGGACTATGACCTGTGTAGTCTCAGGTCCCATGCCACGTTGACAGTGTCACATGGCTCCATCTCATGGGGTGGATCCTAAATCCAGTCAACAGGCAGTTGGTCCTATGTCCTTTGCATACTGACGGAAGCACTGACAGCACATGTTCAGCCCTTATTTACAGATCAGACCGTGGTGGTTAGAGCAGACGCAGCAAGAATGAGAACCCTGGCCAAACTTCGTGGGTGACTCCAGTAGAGCTGCTGGTGACCCATCTTACCTTCAGATGCCCAACAAGGAAAAAGGCTATTGCCCTAGTCTTAGACCTAGCCAAGTGTAGTGCCTGTGGGGTCCCTGGTAGATAGCATGTCTGTGGTGAGTCACAGAGGGATGGGGGTGTGCCAGGAGGAATGGTCCCCTTGGGACTTGGCCTCACAGTGCTGACCCAGGGTTCCCCAAGTTCTTCCCTGCTGTCCCTTCCAGCCATTCCTTCTAAAAATTGGTTCTCGTTCAGTAATGAGGCTTTATTTGGGCTAAAGATGTAGCTCAGTTTCTAGAGTGGTAGCTTAGCCGGTACAATGTCTGGAGTAACTTTCCTGGCACTGGACAAACCCAGCCTGGTGGTCTGCATCTAATAATCTCAGCACTTAGAGGGTGGGCACAGCAAAATCAGAAATTTAAGGATATCCTTGACTATGGGGCAAGTTTGAGACCAGCCTGGGCTACTTGAGACCTTGCCTAAATTGGTAAAACAAAAGAAACTAAGAAAATAGTTTTGCTCAGGACACTCCCTACTTAAAACACCCCAAACTATTGTCTAGAAACCATTTGGCTGAGTGGAGGTGTGTGACCTGGGAT
Source organism: Rhynchomys soricoides (assembly GCA_019843965.1). NCBI lineage: Eukaryota > Metazoa > Chordata > Mammalia > Rodentia > Muridae > Rhynchomys > Rhynchomys soricoides. Next base: position 979,073 of record JADRCH010000355.1, on the reverse strand, counting down.
GTGCTCTTGGGCACATCTTGTGATGTCTTTAAATCAGCAATATTGTGTCTGTAAGAGGAGGCAGGACTGGAACCTGTTCCTTGTTTTACTTCCCTATGTTTGCCAGGGTTCTTTCTGGAGCACCCCTTTGTATCAGTTACCAGATTTCAGAGTGCTGGAAGGAATCCTCCATCTAGGAAGTGTTTGTCACATGCCCGAGCCTCTATGTGAACTTAGAATACTTGATACTGCATATAAAGACGTATTTTTATGAGGATGGAGAGGTAAGAGTACTTGCTGCTCTTCCAGAGGACCCAGGTTAATTCCCAGCATCCCTGTGGCTTACAACTATCTTTAACTCCAGTTGTAAGGGATCTGACATGCTCTTCTGATCTTAGCAGGTATCAGACATACAAGTAGTGCAGGCAAAATACTCATACACATAAAAACAAATACAAATAAATTAAAAATCATAAAGAGTTAGTATTTTTATTTATGTGTATATGTGCCTGTGTCTGTGTGTGTGCCTGTATGAGTGTCGTGTGTTCTACAGAAGCCAGAAGAGGGTGTCAGATTCCTTGGACCTGGAGTTGCAGGTGATTATGAGCTGCCATATGGGTGCTGAGAACCAACCCAGGTCCTCTGCAACAGCAGCCAGTGCTCTTTAGCTACTTTTCCAGACTCCTGCTCTGCATTCTTCTGTGACAAGTGGGACCATGTGGGTTGTGTTATCTGGCTTTCTCTTGCTCTAACAAAATACCCGAGACAATCAACTTATAAAGAAGAAAGGTTTATTTTGCCTCATGGTTTCAGATTCAATCCAAGTACATATGGCCCTGTTGCTGTGGGCCTGTGACAATGATCATGCCATGAACTGCTTAACTTGAGAAACTAGAAGCAAAGAATAAAAAGGCCAGGGTCCCAGCACCCCTGGTGTCCTGAATCCTCCCTCTAAGCCTCACCTACTAACAGTCCTTCCAGTCTCCCAGTAGTGCCATAGACTGGGGACCAAACCTTCCACACACAGCATTTGAGGGACATTTAGGATCTAAGCCACAATGTGGCATGTGTTAGCTGGGAGGCTTTTCCCCTGGGAATGCCAGGCTGGGAGTCCAGTTCTGCTTCTTACTAGGACTGTAGTGAGTGTTGAAAGAAATCATGCTTGTAAAATTCCTAGTGTGGCTACAGGCACACAGGAGGCCTCTACAGAGTTCTGGTGAGTGACAGGGGTAAGGAGAACTAATGAAAGATAGAAACCGTGGGGCTCAGGGATAGAAACTGAGTGGCTCCAGGAAACAGCATCAAGTGAGTGGGCAACACCACTCAAGTGACAGGTGCTTGTTGTGAAGTCCAAAAGTTTACCTAGGGCCATGTCCTCCCCCCCCCCCCCAGGTGAATTTCTTTGCACATCCAACATATTCAAATATGGGTAGGGCTAGAAGTAGAATAGTTAGCAGTTTCCTTTATTTAAGGAAAAACAAGCTGGGCGTGGTGACAGCACACACCTTTAATTCCTGTGCTCAGGAGGCAGAGGCAGGCAGATTTCTCTGTGTTGGAGGCCAGCCTGGTCTATATAGTGAGTTCTAGGATAGCCAGGGCTACCTGTCTCCAGAGGGAGGAAGGGACGGACAGAGACAGGCAGACAGACAGCTTCACTGACTCATTTTGTGTGCCTACTCTGGTTTGGTCTGGGATTTGAACTGGTGTCATCCTACTGTGGATCTTAGATGAGGCCCTGGCTGGCTCAGGACCAAGTGCTGGGCCGGTCCTGTGGACTGTGACAGGAGGCCTACTTCCTAACCCCTGACAGACTTCCTTTCCCTTGTAGATGGTAGAAGAGAGCGAAGAACGGCTCACGGAGGAGCAGATTGAAGCCCTCCTGCACACTGTCACTAGCATTCTGCCTGCAGGTCCAGAGGATGAACAGAACAAAAGCACTAGCAATGATGTGGCGATGGAAGAGGAGGAGCCAGCATAGATGTGGACAGTTGACCAGGTTGTTTGTGAAGCTCAAAGCCGCAGTAGCTGTTTCCTGGATGTTCAGAGAACTGTTTATTTGGCCTGACTCTTTCTCTCTCAATATGCCTGATCTCAGGATTGGTTGGAGAAAAAAAAAATCACAAAAATAAGATGAAAAGAAATCTTTGTGCCTTGGGGTCAAGAAACATGGGGTCAGAGAAGGGAAGAGGGCTCAGGATGGGAAAGCATGGCTCTGGGCTTATGTGGCTTCTGTCACACTTGTACACAGTGGGGAGCTATTCAGGGGCTTTGATAACTGTGTTGTAGGCAGTGTCAGGCACTTCTGGGTAGAATGGAGCTGGGAGAACGGACTCAGATGGTCTTGAGCTCCCAGAGCTGCACACAGCTGCTCCAGGGGAAATGACCCAGAGCTTAGCTCACTGTAGAGGAATGTCCTCGTCAGAACAGGAGTCAAGAAAAGGAGATAAGAAAAAACCCCAGTGTGAGCCCAGCCTGGTATACACGGTAAGGAACACACATGTGAACACACCTAACAGGCATGCATACAAAGAAATTAGTCCATTTTCTGTGGCAAAACCCACAATTCTATAGCCTGGGTGAGTAATAAGGAAAAGAGGCTTATTTTGACTCCTGGTTCTGGTCCAAGGTCAAAGAGCATCTGACCTCTCTTATTGCCAGAGTGCCCAGGTAGCATAGGCTGCACATTATAAAACCTGAGAACTGTTTGTTTGTTTTCAGAGTCTCTTGCAGCTCACATTGACCTTGAACTTATGCAGTCCATTCTGTCTGTCCTCATCAGACATTTTATGATTCTTTTGCCTCAGCCTCCTTAATGCTGGGATTCAAAGTGTGTGCCACTCACTTAGGAGGCAGAGGCCAGCCTGGTCTACACAGCTAGCTCCATGCCAGCCAGCACCACACAGTGAGACCCTGTTTCATAAAAACAAAAATCAAAAAAACAAAAAAACAGTTGTGCTATGTACCTGCTATGTTTGTGTGTGTGTCTGTGTTGTAGGGAGGGAGGAGGTTAGTTCCTTTTGGGTGTTTTGAGACCTCTTTTAGGAAGCCTTTTTTGTTAGAGAGAGAGAGAGAGAGAGAGAGAGAGAGAGAGAGAGAGAGTGAGTGTGTGTGTGTGTGTGTGTGTGTGTGTGTGTGAATATAGTGCTCCTGTAGGACCTAACAGCTTGGCAGTTAGATCCCCTGGAGCTGGAGTTACAGGAGATTGTAAACTGCCTAAGGGCTGGGTGTCACAAAAGGATCTTACTTTGTTGCTCAAACTCTGGACTTCAGGCAAGATAGGCCTGTCTTTCCTTTCCGTACATTGTTTTGTCAGGCTTTGGCTACAAAAGTCTCTAGTATGGAGGTTCAGCGGTTGGTGGCTCACATGCCAGATGGAGACATGAAGCTGATCTCGAGAAAGAAACAATGGCTTGAGAACTCAAAGCCAGCAAGCTACAGAAAAGGGGCACACACCCCAGGACTGTCTACTCCAGAGTAGACCATCAAGCCTGCTTCTCTGCCTGGTAACAATCTCTTTTCTGATTTCCCTTTTGGGTTCCTGAGTACTTTTGAAAGCAAATGAAAGCAATTGTTTTAGTTAGGGTTTCTATTGCTGTGACCAAACACCATGACCAAAAGCAACTTACACTTCCAGGTTACAGACCATCAGTGAGGAAGTCAGGCGGGAACAGATGTAGAGGTCATGGAGGAACACTTACTGGTTGCTCCCTCCTGGTTTGCTCACTGTGATGGTTTGTATATGCTTGACCCAGGGAGTGGCACTATTAGAAGGTGTGGCCTTGTGGGAATAGGTGTGTCACTGTGGGTGTGGGTTTTAAGCCCCTCATCCTAGCTGCCTGGAAGCCAGTATTCTGCTAGCAGCCTTCAGATGAAGATGTAGAACTCTCAGCTCCTCCTCCACCATGTCTGCCTGGATGCTGCCATGTTCCCGCCTTGATGATGATGGACTGAACCTCTGAACCTGTAAGCCAGCCCCAATTAAATGTTGTTCTTATAGGAGTTGCCTTGGTCATGGTGTCTGCGCACAGCAGTGAACCCTAAGACACTCACCTAGCTTTTTTTTTTTTTTAAAGTACCCAGGACCAGCCTAGAGAGGGCACCACTCAGAAATAGGCTAAACCCTCTCACATCAATTATTAAGAAAATGCATTACAGATTTGCATACAGAAAAATCTTATGGGGGCAGTTTCTCAATTGAGGTTCTCTCTTCTTAAAGGAGTCTCTCTACTTGCATTAGGTTGACATAAAGCTAGCCGGCACAAGGGTTCAACAGGCAATCCTGGGGCTGGAGGCTGTGACATGCTGAGTGGGTATGTTCTTCATTCTGTAGTCAGTTCCTGGATAGAGCTACGGCTATTCCTGCTTAAAGCTTCATCAGACACCTACGTGTCTTTGGTCATAGTTGGGTTGGTACTTTTATTTACGTAATCAGAATCTCCAAGTTGTCTTTCTGCAGTGCAGGCTTGGGGGAGCCTGGAAAGCTGGGAAGATTATGAGTTAAATATTCCAGTTCTTCCCCTGTGAGGGCCTCAGCTGGGAAAATCAGAGTATGCATAGTCAGGGTGGGGTCCTGGGGCAAGGAGCCAATGTCCTGAGTCATAGAGGGACCATGGAGTCAGGGCTAGAGCAAGGCACACAAAGCAAGAACTGCTGAAGGAAAGCCAGGGGCTGAACTAGCATGGAGGAAGTCAGTAGTTGTAGGCAAGGTCCCAGTGGGGAGCTGCATTAAGCCTGGAGCCAAGAACCAACCTGGCAAGGCAAGATCTCAGAGACTGGGATGGAAGAGGTTGATCTGTATTTAGATCCCCGGAGTTGCTAGTCTGTGCTCAGCAGGGTAGACAGTGGCCTGAGCCTGGTGGGTTGATTGTCCAGGGCTGCGAGTGCTCAAGACTAGGAGAGAGCATCTTACAGAGGTGACATTCAGGCTCCTTGGAGAGTCTTCAGTTCTCCAGCTATGGTAAAGCACATCCAACAGATGCTCAGGTCCAGACCTACTCCTTGCTCCATGAAGACCCAGCTTCCATGTCTCATCAGCTTCAGCATCTGATGCTGCAGCTCCTCTGTGGCATCTTGGCTGGCCCCCTCTTTGGAAGAAAACTGTGATCATCAAGACCCTTAACTCCCAGGCACTGTTCTATGTCATAACCTATCGTTTTCTTTTTAAAATAGGTGGAAACAAATTTATAAAATGTGATAAATAGCAGGTGATATGCAAATAAGTGGACATTTCCCCCGAATCATGTGCATGCGTGCATGCATGCGTGTTTAAGAGGGGGTCAGAGGACAGCCTCTGGTTCCTTGGTAACCATTCTCTTGGTTTTCAGCCAGTCTCTCACTGGTCTAGCAACATTCAGTCTACAGTCCAGTTTCTGCCTCTGGAGTTCTGGGATTGCAAATGTACATTACCACATATGGCTCTCCTTTGTTGTTGTTTTATTTTGTTGTTTGTAAATTACATTTATTTGTTGGTGGGGGCTTGCCATGGTATGCATATGAGAGTCAGAAGGTCATCCTTAGCTGTATAGTGAATTTGAGACTAGACTAGCCTGGTCTATAGGAGGCTAGTTCCAAACTTCTTTTTCCACTAAACTATTTTTGTGTTCAAATTGCCTCAGATTTGTTAGTAGAAAACCCCTCAAGATATTTCCTTGCTTCTTGTTGCCTTGAAAAAAAACCAACCAAACAAACAAAACTAAACAAAAAAAAACAAAAAAAGCCAACAAAAAAAACCAAACCCCAAACAAACAAAAAACCTTGTCCTTAAAAAGAGAAATCATGCCGGGCAGTGGTGGCGCACGCCTTTAATCCCAGCACTGGGGAGGCAGAGGCAGGTGGATTTCTGAGTTCGAAAAAACAAAAACAACAACAACAACAACAACAAAAAGAGCTTAGGGGCTAGCAAAAATGCTCCTGAGGATAAAAGTGCTTTCTGCACAAACTTGGCTCCCAACCAACGTAAAGGTGGAAGGAGAGAGGCACAGAGCTAGCCTTTCAACTCTACATACCTGTGTCACAGTCACCAACAGCACAGACTGGTAAATAAAACTTTACTTTTTTTTTTTTTTTTTTTGGTTTTCCGAGACAGTGTTTCTCTGTGTAGCCCTGGCTGTCCTGGAACTCACTCCGTAGGCCAGACTGGCCTCCAACTCAGAAATCCACCTGCCTCTGCCTCCTGAGTGCTGGGATTACCACTGCCTGGTAAAACTTTACTTTTAAAAACAAGAGTTTAGGCTAGACATTGGTGGAGCATGTCTTTAATCCCAGCATTGGGGAGGCAGAGGCAGGTGGATCTGTGTGAGTTTGAGGCTAGCCTGGTCTATGCATAGTGAGTTCCAGGACTGCTAGAGCTACATAAAGAGACCCCCCCCATCCCCCCACCCCCGTCTACAAAATCAACAGGAAAACAGGATTTGTTGTTGGCTCCTCTTCCTCCTCATCACACCTCCTGCCCCCAGCTGAGGGTATAGAGTCAAATAATTTATTAAGTTAGTGGAATTTATTCTTTAGAAAATTTTAGTGTGGCTATAGAACTAATCTGAAATAAAACTGATTTCATTGTGTGTAATCTGCCTCCAATTCTTGCTTTCCATCCATTCTTACTGATTTTTGTCTTTTTGTTTGTTTTTTTAATTTTGAGATATTGTAGCCTAGGCTGTTCTAGAACTTGCTGTGTGCTATATTTCTATGTGCTATATTATTCAACTCAGTATATACATTTAATACCATCTGGGAGTTGTTCCATACAGGTTCATAGAAATACTCATTTTGTGTGTTTCTTTTTTGTTTAGTTGGTATTATTTTGTTTTGAGTTAGGTTTCATGTATCCTCCGCTAACCTCAAACTTGCTGTGTAGCTGAGGATCGACTTGAACTCCCCCACACATACCCCACTCCCCCACCCCCTGCTCCCAGACAGAGTTTCTCTATTATAGCCCTGACTGTCCTGGAACTCTCTGAAGACCAGGCTGCCTCTGCCTCCTGAGTGCCTGGGTTAAAGGCGTGGATCACCACCACCCTGCTTCACTTGAACTTCCAACCCTCCTGTCTTCACCTTCGGAGTCTAAGATTACAGGCTCGTACGCTGTGCCTGCTTTACATATTGCTGGGATTCTACTCTAGGACTTTGTACATGCCAGACAAACACTTTACCGAGCTGTAGCCCCAACCTCCACATGATATATTGGTTACCAAGTCCCTGATGCCACTCGTAGTGACACATACTTTAACTACCAAGTATCTGTGACGACAGTTCATCAAGATATACCCCCTTCATCTTTTAGTTCTGCTTACTGGGTTAGATAAGACTTCTTGACATATTTCAAAACCCCCCTGCAGCCAGTTCAATCAGAAAAAGCACTTGTTAGTGGGAAATGGGAAACTCAGAACCACCTACAACTGAGCCTTCAGGATCAGTGCCCAGACCACATTGCAGAACCTACCTGATGAGGAAAACAGTGTGCTTACCATAGAGCTCTGCCTATGGCTGCCAAAGCACAACTATGTCCACTGCTGTCACCAGCACTGATGTCACTGTGTCTGTGTAGGAGTCACCCTTCAGCTCTTGCCCACCCCCAGCTCTTGGTGTACCTTCCTGCCATCCTCACTGACAAAACACATTTCTCATGGAGCCCACTCCCTCTTTCCCTCTCTCTTATTTCATTTGAGACAGGGTCTCATATAGTTCAGGCTCAAGCTCACTATGTGACCAAAGATAGCCAAAGTGGTGCTTCTGCAAGTGAGATCTAATAAACGCTTTGGCTAGATTCCCCTCACAGTTGTCATTCCCCACCCCCCACCTTGGAGTCCCAAACATCCCAGTCTCAGGATAGTTTGGGCTCCTTTGTGGGAGCTTCCCTGTCACTGCTTTTGTTGTTTTGCTAAGTCTAGAGTCCGTGCAAGAGATCATTCTGCAGTGGATGGGTTATAAGACTTGTAAACACACTGGAGGCCTTTGCTGTAAGATTCTTAAGTGTATTCTTTTTAAATTTAGTTTTCAGTGCTGTGGATGAAACCTGAGGCTGTGCACTGTAGGCAAGTGCTTTATTACTGAGTCACACTCCCAACTTCCTAATTCAAATTTTATTTGTTTTGTTTATCCTTTGTAACAGGCCGTTGTGAACATCTGGCCTGGGTGCTGGGAACCAGATGAAGATCCTCTGCGATTCCATTTAAGGGCTGAGGTGCCTCTTTCAGTCCCCACCTTATTTTTTAAGACAGAATTTACCACTTAAGGGAACATTCACCCAGGGATATTCTCCAGACTCTGCTTCCACATAACTTGAAGTGTAAATACATACTGCTATGTCTAGCTTTCTTATGTGGGTTCAGGAGCATCGAACTCAGGTTCTCATGCATGTGTGACCAGCACTTGAGTAATAGCCATCTCTGGAGATTTTCTGGGTGTCTGTATGCTGGGGCTCTGTCATCCCTCAAAATTACTGGGTAGATTTCGCCATTCAAGCTCAAGGCTGGAGCAGATCATTGTGGGTGGGAGGGTCTCTGCCTTGTTGCAGAATGGAGCAGGGGGGAAAAAAAGGGCAGCCAGCATTCCCTGACAGCCCAGCCTGAGTGCTGAGCCCCTCCCAGAGCAAAGCATGGCACTGGTATTTGTGCTTGATTTGATCATGGGCTTCCAGGCCAGCTTCTCACAAGTCCTTAGATGCTCTTTTATTACCTAACCTCTCTGGTGGCGCTTAACAGAGTGTGACATCTCTGTCTCCAACCAGCTAAACAACCAGCCAAACAATCAACAAACCATAATGAAGTCTAGAACCAATTGTGTAGGTATAGCCCTGTAACCTTACAGTGCTTTGTGTGACATATGAGATCAATTTTTAAAGCTGCCACATTTTGTGACACAGTTTTGGACGAGAAAGTAAGCCCTGGTTGGATTTCAGAAGCATAGGGGAAATAGGGTCATAGTTGGACTATGGGGGCAGACCTCCAGACCTGGAGGAGCGTGGTCCCTCTGGCAGGGACTAGCTGCTGGGTTCACCTCTCTGTCATCACCCCCGGCTTGCATCTCCTCCTCCTGAGAGCTGGTCACCATGCAAGGGCACAACTTTCCCTCCAGGCTTGCCTAAGTCTTTAGTGTCTTCCATCAGGAAGAGCTGGAGAAGGGAGGAGGGCAGGGTTTCTTGGAAAGCAATCTGGCCTGCATCAGCACTAATGAGTCAAATGTGTCGCTGGCCATCTAGAACTTAAATTCAAGCATTTCTACTTCCACTTCTGGCAATTTGGACCATTTCTATTCCAGAGAATGTAACCTAGATACAATTGCCCAGAATGCTTTATAGGCTCCATGAAATGTGCTCTCTCCCTCCCTTCTTCCCTCCCTCCCTCTCCCCCCTTACCTATCTACTGTTCTACCATCTCTAATCTTTTTTTCTTTTTTCCCTTTCAAGTGATGATATTGCAGGTTTGCCACCACACCTGGTTTTGGTTGTTGTTTTTGAGACAGGGTCTCTCTGTGAAGATCTCTCAAGATCTTCCTGCTGCAGCCTTCAGAATGCTGGAATTATAGAAATGCACAACCATGCTCAACTATCTATCTATCTATCTATCTCTGTCATTTCTTCTATCTATCATCTATCTAATATATATCTACATTATTTATCAAATCTGTTCTCTGTCAACTAACATCTATCACCTTTCTATTTTTATGTATAATATATACATAAAATAAATATTAAAAAACCCAAACTTGTATATGATACATAATTCTTATAAAAATGTCAATATATTCTTTTTTTTAAAGATTTATTTATTTTATTTATATGAGTATATTGTAGCTGTCTTCAGAAGAGGGCATTGGATCCTATTATAGATGGTTGTGAGCCATCATGTGGTTGCTGTGAATTGAACTCAGGGCCTTTGGGAAGATCAGTCAGTGCTCTTAACTGCTGAGCCATCTCTCCAGCCCATATTCTTTCTTCCTTTTGGGTTTTTGAGACAGGGCTGCACTCTGTAGCTCAGACTAGCCTGGAACTCATGACATGTATGTGAAGTCATAGCAACACTGCTGCTTCCAGTCCTGGGTGCTGGAACTGGAAGGGCACCACACATGGCTCAGCATTTTTCCTAAGAGAGTTCAATGGAAAGCTTGGAAATCTATGAAAATGAGAAGCGACGACCTGAGGAGATGGCTCAATGGTTAAAGCACTTGGTCCACAAGCTCAAGTCTCTTAGTTCAGATCCCCAGAATCCACTAAATGTTGATGAGGTGTGGTGGTCCACATGTAACTCCGCTCCCAATTCACCAGGCTGACACAGGCTATTTCTAGAGTGAGCTGGCAAGCAAGACTTGCTATATTGGCAAGCTCTGGGCTTGATCTCATCCTGCCTCAGTGACTAGTAGGATTGAATAATCCAGAATGATTCCTTACATCAACATCAGACTTCCATTTGCACAGATGCACAGGCACCCTCACCCCACATGTACAAAAACATGTATACATGTGCATCACACACACAAGAAAAGTGATAAAAGAAAAAAATATAAAAACAAAATTCAAATAGCCAAAAATACTGGTCTTTCTGGAGGCTCTGGTCTATGAGATGTGAGATGGTCTAGTGATGTCATGCTAAGAATGTGAAAAAAAACAAAAATGAAGGTCAGATGTGGGTCAGGCGTGGAGTCTAACACTTGGAAAGCTGGAGGGGGAGGGTCAGGGTCCAAGGCCAACCTAGGCTATATAGTAAGTTCCAGGCTAGCCTCCACTATAGGCTGTATGAGACTGTCTTATGTGTGCATGTGTATGTGTGCATGTGTGTGTGCATGCATATGTGTGTGTGTATTCCTAATGGTTTGTAATATATTAGTGTATTAGAGAAAGAAGCAAAACCAGTGCAATATGTCAATGAACATGTGTTTGTGTATGCATATATGTACAGAATCATTATTAACACAAAAGTAAAGTTTTTAGGTAATTTCATTATTATGCATAGTGTTATAGTTTCCTTTCTGTGGCTTTTATAAAACTCTCTGACCTAAAGCAGTTTAGGAGATGAAAGTGTTATTTGGCTTATACTTTCAAGTTGCACCCAATCATTGTAGTGGATCAGGACAAGGAGGTTAAACATTAACTTGAAGCAGAAACCGTGGAGAACTGCTTCTGGTTTACTTACAGACTTTTGCTCATCTAGCAGTCTTATACAGCCCAGGGAATGGTGCTGCCCACAGTGGGCTGGGTCCTCCTGTATCAATAAACTATCAAAACAATCCCCTAGAGGATTTCTCACAGTCTAATCTGACTTAACCAATTTCTCTATCGAGGCTTTCCTATCAGATGACTGTCATTCAAGGAAAGTGGAGCTGGCCACAGGTGGGTCAGGTAAGAGAAAGTAACCAGAGCAGAAATCTCTGCCTAGAACCACAGGACAGATTGCATGCTGAGCAGCGTCTCACTGGTGTGGGCTTTAGGTCCCTTTTCCCCTTGAGCATCTATCCATCACAAACCTCCAGGCACCCCAATGGAGTTTACCTTTTGCCCCATGCCTTAGAGAGAAACCAGTTTGTAGGAAAGGAAGAGGCCAGGGGTCAACATGTCCTTCCTCAGCCCCTACTGGTCCCTGACAAGGGGTTGGGGGGGCACGACTATGCCTGAGATGGAATACAACATTATTTCCAGAATACTCCCAAGGCTCAGCAAATCTGTAGGATTACAGGCTTTTGGATCTGGGGTGGCCCTCCTCCACAGCACCTCCACATGCTCCTGCCTGTTTGCTCTGCTCCTTGCAAATATTTGTCATGCTGTTGTTCCTGGCTCTGGGCTGATAGTCAATGTATAATGGGGGAGGGAAGCAAGCCTGAGACCCACAGGACACAAACATAAGCATGGTCAAATTGGCTACAAGTTCCTGTATGTTTGACAGAAAGTCTATTAATTTCCTGCAGTGCCATTTAACAAATGAGTCATTTACAGCCTACAGGTAACATTTCTTCTCTTTCTTTTCCATTCTCTCTCTCTCTCTCTCTCTCTCTCTCTCTCTCTCTCTCTCTCCTCTCTTTCTTTTGTAAGATAGACAAAATCTCAGTGTGTAGCCCAGCTTGGCCTAGAATTCATACTGATCCATCTGTCTTGGCCTCCCAAATGCTGGCATTAAAGGCCTGCGTGCCACACCCAACTAAAGATTTGTGTGTGTGCATGTGTGTGTGTACACTACCATATAGGTAGAGGTGTCAGATTACCACAGAGCTAAACATACAAGTTGTGAGCCACTTGACCTGGGTGCTGGGAACTAAAGTCAGTTCCTCTGGAAGAACAGTACTTTTCTCTTAACCACTAAGTCATCTCATCAGCCCTGATTCTTTATTTTATGTGTGTGGGTGTTTTGCCTGCATGAATGTCTGTGTATCACATGTGTACAGGGCCCCCAGAGGCCAGAAGAGGGCATAGGACCCATACTTCTGAAGATCTCCAAGTATCTCTTAGCTTATTTATCACAAAGACAAAAACAGTCACTTTATACTGGGGACATTGAGATTCTGTTTTCACTGAAGCATGGATATGTCCCCAAAGTGAGACAGACAGACTTGTTGCTACTAAGAAAGGCAGAGTGCCACACCAGGGACAAATAACTACTGTGTCTTCCCAGTGGAAGAGAGAGGAAATGACCTGGAGTGAGGGTGGTGAGATAATAATGGAGGGAAAATATTATGTGATAATATTGTTTGTTAGGTCATAGAATCAAATTAATGCTAGATTTATTAAACATTTTTTTCAGATATGGTCTTATTATGTAGTCCAGGCTGATCCAGGACTTGCAAACCTCCAGCTTCAACCCCTTTACTGCTGTGTTTGAAAGAGTGCGCCAACATGCCTATTTTTTCTTTCTTTGGTTTTTCTTTTTTTGGTTTTTTGAGACAGGGTTTCTCTGTATAGCCCTGGCTGTCCTGGAACTCACTCTGTAGACCATGCTGGCCTCAAACTCAGAAATCCACCTGCCTCTGCCTGTGCCACCACCACAAGCTCAACATACCCATCTTAAATTCATCATTGAATACTGCTTCTCCAAAAGGACCCAAGTTCAGTTCCCAGCACCTGCAACAGGCAGCTCACAACCATTTGTAACTTCAGCCCTTTAGATTCAACTTCCTTTTATGGCCTTTGAGGGCACTGTGCCCATGTGGCATATACAGACAAACATACATAAAAATACATATATAAATAAAACATTTTTCAAAGACTGCACACGATACTGGTGAAGTAATTAAGGAGAAATTAAGACTGTGTCTGAAGTTTACTCTCACATGGATCAAAAGCAGTGACGGTTGTGAGATGTGTCTGTCCGTCTGTCCCTGTTATCTGTCAGTCATTTCTCATCTGTCTATCTAGCTATCCATCTGTTATCTATCCATTTATCATCTGTACTCTGTCAGGTTTTATCTCTCTACCATCAATGTATCTAGCCATCTATCATCTATCAATTCTCTTAACTATCATCTGTCTGTCTGTCTCCCTCCCTCCCTCCCTCCCTCCCTCCCATCTATCTTCCATACTTAGCAGCTATGATAACTGTTTACAACTGCTGAACCCACAGCTGGCTCCCTGCTGAAGAGTAATAAGCATTATGGAATTAATTTCATTCTCACCATTTGTGAGATCATTAGATTGTTATTTTTTCTAAATAAAGGCTTTTGTTCTTTTTCAGTTTTTTTGAGGCAAGATCACACTATGTAGGTTAGCCTTGAACTCCTGATCCTTCTGCCTCTGTGAATGCACACCACCATATACCCAGTCTATTTTTAAATGATGTGTAAATGTGTGTGTAGTATTGAACACTTACAAAATTAGCGAACTGTGTAATTGCAAGAAATTAATGAGTAGTCAAGAAACAGTATCACTGCCTGCTGTAGCAATGCTTGCCTGTCACCTCAGTCTCTGCAGGAGGGGCAAGAGTCCAAAGCTATCCCTGGCTATATAGTAAGTTTGATGCTAGCCTGGGATACAGGAGGCTCATCTCAAAACAAAACAAGGAAAGCCAGGTGTCTTAGCTCATCCCTGTAACCCTAGCAATTAGAAGGTTGAGGCCAGAGCTTTACCACAAGTTAAAGGGCTACATAATGGAGAAACAAAAAACACCAAAAAAACAAAGAATGCTTGAAGTTTTCAGCCTGAGGCTTTTCCCTAGGATTATGCTGGCCTGGATTACCTTCCAGGCAGTGAGCATTTCCTGTCTCTGGGGTCTGTAGCTGTGGTGGCAGCTCCTGGGGCTCAGGACATCTCATTGGCTGCCTCTAGCCTGGGCATGTAGCCCTTATTCCCTGGCATGGGTTACTTGAAGTGGTATTTTTGGAAGGTGTAGCGTTCTGTAGCCATGTGGAAAATGCCTGCTCATAGGCTGGGCTGGATTTTAAGATGCTGATGTGGCTGTAGGGCTTGACCTGGCCAGGGCTCTGGTACCTGGAGGTGGGGGAAAGTGAGGAGACTTTTGCTCCTTTTGCTCTTTCTCCTTGAAAGTCTATCATTCGTTTCTTTTTGTGCCTCCACTCAAATCTATCCCACAAGCTGGGAAAGAATGGGGATCTCCTGTAGCTCACCACCTCTTTGATGCTGCCTGCAGGTAAGCAAGCGCTTTCTTCTCCCAGATTAGCCAAAGGCTTTTGGATGCCTTTATGGAAAGCAAGTTTAACCTTCACTTTCTGTATCATAGATCTTGGCTGTGATGTCCTTGCCTGGCAGGGAAACCCCACTGTTCTCCCATTCCTTCCCTGTGTCCCTGGTAGCCCTCATGAGCAGCTGTGGAGTCTTTGTTCATCCATTCCTTGCTTATCCATCCACCCACCCATCCAAGCAGTGCCAAGTCAGAGTGGAAAGGCTGAATGGACAACCATCTCTTGCCAAATCATTTCTGTACCCTTCACAGCCATCTTTGAGTCCACGGTTCTTCTCATAGCCCTATCTGCATCCTCAAACTCTGTATCTTTCCTTCCCTTGCACACCTAACCTATCTTTCCACTCCTGTTTGCAAGCCCTTTGCCACAGCCTTCTTGTTCCTAGATTCTCCGGAACTCAGTTTTGCACCTCTGAGCTTCCCACCTCCCCATCTGCCACATCCTTTTGCCATGCCATCCTGTAGTGATGATGTTATAACAGTATCCCTTCCAGGCTTTAGGTTTGTTTTGTTTTCAGTACTGGGGATTAAACCCAGGCACTGAGTGAGCTGGATAAGGCCTGCACAGCCGAATCACACCTCACTGGGGATTCTAGGTAGCTGGTGTACTCTTGAGCCACACACCCCACCCTTTCTGTGTGAGTCTAGGCAAGAATTCTCCCAGTTGAGACACACCCCCAGCCTTTTATTGTAGAATTGTAGGCAAGTGCTCTAATGCAGAATTGCACTCCTGGCCACCCACTGGGGGCTTCTAGTAAAGAGTTCTCCCACTCAGTGATGCCCCTGGGCCCTAACTGTGGGGTGATAATAAATGATTTTTCCAGGAACATTTATGGATCCCTATACTTTAGCTTCAGTAAATCTCTAAGATTGGACATCATTCTCTAGGTAACATTTGCTCGCAGGAGGATGACAGGAAGTTCAGATTTGGCTTCTAGGTCCCTGAGCCCATGCTATCTCCAGTCCATGTCAGTAGAGTGGAAATGACTGCTTTGATAGAACCTGGCAGAGATGTGCGTGGGGATTGCAAATGGGAAAGACCGATTTTTCCTCTCCCTCTCAATTCTCTCCCCTTTCATAGCTCTCTCTCATGTAATGATTCTACTTATCACCATTTATGTATGCTCGTATACATATATGTATGTTTGCATGCATGCATGTATGTATGTATAGCTCAGACTGGCCTCAAACTCAATATGTAAATAAGAGTGACCCTGAACTGCTGATCTCCTGTCTCTCCCTCCTAAGTGCTGAGATTGTGGGCAAACCAGCACAGTGGAGAGTGAAGTCCGACTGTCTGCCCTGGGCGCTGTGGCTCTGGGAGGGACAGGACACATGGGAAGTGGCAGAGTGTCTTCCCCCACAGTCCGCCGGGCGTGGGCTATGTGAAGCCGCAAGGATACCGCCCGTGGGTGGTGGGGGCCATTCTCGGGGAACGCTGCAGCCAGCTCTGGAGTTCCAGGCTCTAAGCATCGTGGACACCGCCGGAAGCCTTGGAGAGCTGGAAAGGAAAGGGGCCGCAGAGCTCTGCTGTTGTCCCACCGCGGGACCAGTTGGGCGACTTGGGCGCCGGCTAGCTGCTTTGGCTTGGGTGAATGGGTGCCATCTGGAAACGCTGAGATGCCTTCGGTGGGAGGGTAGACGTGCGGCTCATTAATCGAAGGCCGGATCCCTTGCTTCCCACGGTGGATCAAGATGAATAGAGTCAGTCCATAATTCTAAGGCATTTATTTTCATTGTGGAGAGTGGTGTGTGTGAGACTGTACCATGTGACCTCCAGGAGGGGCAAGGTTAAATAAAGTAATTGGGAAGGGGCGTGGTTAAGTCTCTAGGTGTCTCATTAACATGGGGATGGCTTAGGGCTCGTGGCCACGCCTCTACCTTTGGTGGGCCTGGGAGGGGGGGCATGACCATACCTCTACCTGAGGAGGGGCTTGGGGGGCGTGACCTTTTTTACATGACCAAATGTCACAGACCTATGGAGAGATGTAGCCACTTGTTAGAAGCTGTATTCTAGGAGCTTGGGCAAATAAATGGCTGCCATCCCTTATAGGCTGAAGATAGCCTATTTGGGCCTGCAGTGTTCAAATCTTAGCTCTACAAGAAAACAGACTTCCAATCACGGCCCGACAAATATATAAATAAGAGTGACCCTGAACTGCTGATCTCCTGTCTCTCCCTCCTAAGTGCTGAGATTGTGGGCATGCTCCTCACCCCTACCCCAACCCCTTCATTTTTGTTTGCTGTAATATTAATATTAATATTTCATGCAGCACAGACTGGCCTCAGATTCACCATGAAGCTGAGGATGAGGATTCCTGATGCCCATGCCATAGACTGGCTTGTGCTGGGATAATAAGCACGTGTCACTATTTCTAGTTTATATGGTGCTAGAGATGCTCTGGGCCTTATGCAAACAGGGCAAGCATTCTAGCAGCTGAGTTCCATCCCCAACCTTTCTTTTTAAAAAATTTAAACTCTGAGACAGGATGTTGCTGTGTAGCCCAGACAGCTCTTGAATTCTGTCCTGCCTCTCGAGTCTTGGGATAATAGATGTGCATCACTTTGCCTGGCTTCTGGGCAGGGGGCAAAGGAAGGCTGAGAAATTATTTTGTTCTGTAATACATTTTGGCCTGGAACTCACTAAGCAACCCAGACTGGCTTCAAATTCCTGGCAACCCTCCTGCCTCAGCCCTCCGAGATATTATAGATGTTAAGTCATCACACCCTCTTTCATTTATACATCTTTATTTTCAGGCAGGGGCTCACGCTGTCCAGGATGCCCTCAAACTCCCTCTGGGGCCAAGGATGGCCTTGAAGTTCTGATTCTCTTGCCTCGTATGACCTCAGTATTGGGATTAGAGGCATATCCACCAAATCCAGTTGATGCTGGGGATGGAACACAGGGCTTCATGCGAACTAGGCAAGCACTCTCCCCACTGAGCTCCATCCTCAACTCTCACATATACTTTAATGTGGTATGGAATATTGTGCAAATTGACTTGTGTGCTTGACTGTCAAGCAATGGCCAGGCAGTGGAGGGGACTTTTTAGGAACGCTGTTTTTTATTTGTCCCTACCCTGTTTCAGGGATGAAGGCCTTCTTGGACATGTGAGGGCCCCGGAACAAGTCCTGGCCATCCTCGAGTTAGGCTCCCCTCCAGTTAGGCCACCGGCCCCGTTACTCCAGCAACACACTACCCGTGTAGGCAGCAGCAGGGTAACCCCCTTTTGCGAGCTCGACCAACGCCGGGCCCGGATGTCAGACCCCACCCCGCAGCTCCTGCCCCACAGAGGCTCTCAAGCCCCGCCTCCCCCGGAACCGACAAATCAGAGAGGCAGACACATCGCCTGGCCATGCTCCGGGTAGCCAATGGTGGCGTGCGTGAGATCCTGGGGCCACGCGGCGGCGGGAGGCAGGAGCTGAGGCGGTGACCGCGGCCAGTCGCTGCTGAGGCAGCCGCCGGTACGCTTCTCGGCAGAGCCGAGCAGGACCGTCGCCTGGCGTTGAGGACGCACTCCCTGTGCGGGCGCTATGGCCACCAGCTAGGGCGGCCGGAGAAGCGGCCGAAGCCCAAGATGCCGGAGCGACGGCACGGCTGCGCCTCCGCCATCGTAGGTAAGCGGCGTCGCGCTCCGGGCGCCGAGCCCCGGACGCCTCCATCCTTCATCCCGCTTGCCCCTTCCCCCATCGCCCCGGCCGCCCGGCGCGTCCCGCTCCCTTCGCCTAGCAGTCTCGGGCGCTACTGCCGCGTCTGACCAGCAGGCATTCGACTCTCCATTCACCGTGCCCCTCCTCACCTGCTCACGCTCACTATGGCATCCCTAGCCTTGATGGAGACCATCATCCCGGTTTTGTTTGTTTGTTTGTTTGTTTGAGGACCCTGTCCCCGCTTTGAGACAACTCACTGTGTAGCCCAGGCTGGCCTTGAATTCAGAGTAACCCTTGTTGGCTTCGAACACGATTTATCGTGGAGCGCACATCGTCTTCGAACTCACTGTGTAGCCTAAGCTGGCTTCAAAACTTAACTTTGTAGCCCAGGCTGACCTCGGAATCACCATCTAGCCCAGGTTGTCCTCAAGCTCATTATGTAGACCAGGCTGGTAGTGGTCTTGTGTCAACCTGGGATGACAAGCATGAGCCACCGTTGAGTCCCCCTTTCCATGTCAGTTGCTGACTCCTTTCATGGAGTGGTGCATACCCTTTAATTTGGAGACCCTTTATATCCTGTTCACCTCCTCTGGCTTTAATCACCCTGAATCTTTTCTTCCTCTCTTGACACTTAACACTTGAGACATTTCCCATGTTCTTGATGCCAGTTCCATCATCATCATATATATATATATATATATATGTATGTATGTGCGTGCATGATGTGTGCTTAGTGCCTGAGGAGGCCAGAGGAGGGCGCTGGGTACCTGAGAGCTGGAGTTAGAGGTAGTTGGAAGCCACCATGTGGTACTGGCAATTGAATGCCAGTCCTCAGCAAGAACAAGTGCTCTAAATCCCTGAGCACTGGCTCCAGCGTCCCCCACCCCCATATGAGTCAGGGCCTCAAACTAGTTCTAGACTGGCCAGAACTGATTAGTCTTGAACTCAAAGCAGTTCTGCATCAGCCTCCCAGTTGTTGGGATGACACGTATGAACCACTGTGTAAATTGAGCTCCATACTTTAAACAGTGCTGAAGACAAGCATATGGCTCAAGGGTAAAGGCTCATGCTGGCATGAGTTAGAGGCTCCAAACCCAGAACATGGTAGAAGGAGAACTGGTTTCTACAAGTTGTCCTCTGACCTCCACAGGACACTCCTACCATAATAAATGATATGAGATATATTTATAAATAAGCATCATACTTTGTCCTTAGATTAGATGTTCCCATAATTGGTAAAGTCTCATTGATGGTTACTCACACAGTAGGTCTAGCACATGGAAGGTAGCCCCAATGTTGGTTAGAGTACCTGGAGAGCCTTTGACTTCTGCTTGTATACTAAACGTACATTGCTGTTCAGATGTCTTTGCCACTTGGCTCTGACTGTCGGCATATTCTCCCCACCCCACCCCACCCCCTCGGTATGTGCAGGAGTCTCACACTTAACAGTGTAAATTGGTGGGTGTTAGGCCTGGGCTCCTAAAGGTTTGTGCACTTTGCTTGTTGTTTGTGCTTATTTGGTTCTGATCTGTCTTTTTATCTCAGGAAGAGGGGTCCTCATTCCTAAGGAGGACCCACCTGTCTGCCTTCTGAGTGCTGGGATTACTGGGATTATAGGCATGTAGCACCAGCATGCCCAGAGTGTTTGTGTTTTTCAAAGTTGTTTTATTCAGTTCCTGTTTCTGGTAAACTTCAGCTCTCAGTTTTCACATCTGCTAGATGAGAGCATCTCAGCATTTCAACCATGGTTGGTTGTCCCTTCCTTCCTCTTCTGTCTGCCTGTGACCTAAGCATATATATGACCATTTCTCCTTATCAGTCTTAGAACCAGGGACTTGTAGATAGAGCTGGAGTAGCAGTTAAGAGCTTGGACTATTGAAGAGAACCTAAGTTCACTTCTCAGAACTCATACTGTGGGGCTCACAATTGCTCTTAACTTCATTCAGCTTCAGAGGATCTGCTGCCCTCTTCTGGAATCTGGGGCACCTGTACTCATGTTCATATACTCATGCACTTGCACACCTATATGCACACACAAAAAATACACCTTTAATAATGAAAGTCAGAATCTGTTTCTTAATCCTTGCTTTGGGTCTGTCATGTATCCTAGTCTTTTAGGTTGGCTCTGGCATTGGTTGTGCTCAGCCAATGCCTGAGATGATTATGATCTGCCGTGTGGGTGCTGAGAATTGAACCAGGATTGTCTGGATAAACAGCAAGTGTTCTTAACCACTGAACCATCTCCCCAACTCCTCCAAAGTGATTTTTAAAAAAGATTTATCTATATTTGTGTATATGTGTCTATCTGTATGAGTGTGTGCACATGTGTATGTGTTGGGGGTGTATGTGCCAGTGTCAGAACACTTACCTGAAGACTGGAAACAGCAAGTGAGCAATGAAGTGTAATAAAGGGGAAGGGAAGGGGTGGGGTCAGAGCTCACTGTGTGCTTTATAGAAAAGTGCGCGCGCTCGCTCTCTCTCTCTCTCTTTCTCTCTCTCTCTCTCAAGACAGGGTTTCTCTGTGTAGCCCTGACTGTCCTGGGACTCACTCTGTAGACCAGGCTGGCCAATTGTGTCTGCCTCTCTAGTGCTGGAATTAAAGGTGTGTGCCACCACCTCCTCATTTATAGAAAAGCTTTCCATTTATCTTCCTTTTATAAAGATTTGTGTGAGTGTGGATGTACCTGTGTGTGGTCGGATGACCTTGGTGTTGGCCCTCACTTTCTACTTTGTATGGCCTAAGGCAAGTTCTCTTCTGTTTTCTTTACCATGTATGTCAGGCTAGCTGAATGGCAAGCTTCCAGAGAGCCTCTGGTCTTCACCTTCCACCCTCTGTGGGAACATTGAGATTATAGGCACACAGGACTGTGTCTGGCTTTTTATGAGTTCTGGGAGATCCAGACTAAGGTCCTCATCCTTGTATGGTGAACACTTTGCCCCACTGAGCCATTTCCCCAGTCCTTTTGCCTTTTTTGTTTGTTTGTTTGTTTTTCGAGACAGGGTTTCTCTGTATAGCCCTGACTGACTGTCCTGGAACTCACTCTGTAGACCAGACTGCCTCTGCCTCCAGAGAGCTGGGATTAAAGGCGTGCACCTCCACTGCCTCTTTTTGTTTGTTTTGGTTTGGTTTTTGTTTGTTTTTTGAGATAGGATCTCACTCTAAATTATGTTGGCTTTTAATTTGCTACAATCCTCCTGCCTCAGGCTCCTGAGTGCTAATATTACAGGCGTGAGCCATCATGCTGGGCTATCTTATGCTTTGTGTCTAACTGTCAAAAATACCTGTGATGGTTGCATTTGCTTGTTTACATCTTTTTCCTCTTTCTCAGCCCTAAGGGTGAGACTTTGAAATCAAGATGGGCTTCTATGTCTGCATCCTCTACTCTGTCAGGTAACATGGATAGACATTAAGAATAGATTTTTTTCTTTTAAAGATTTATTTGATTTTTAGTTGTGTGTGTATTTCTGTAGGTGAATGTGTAGGTTTGTGTAAGTAACAATAGTGCCTTTTAAGGCCAGAAGAGGGCACCAGATTTCCTGCAACGGGTGATTGTGGACCTCTTGATGTGCAGGTAATCAGACTTGGCTCCTCTGCAGGAGCAGCAACCACTGAGCCATCTCTCCAGCTTAGAGAATCTGTTTTGAAAAGAGCCCTCTGATCCTCTGGTAGTGTTGCGGAAAAGCAGACAGAGACAAGACTGGCTTCATGGAGGTCAGCACAGGATGTTCGGTGACGATGGTAAGGCCTGTGGAGCTCAGGGATAGATCTGAGGATAGTGTTGGGGAATTGGGTATCAACTTCAGGGTCTTATGCATCTAGCTAAGCAAGCATGCTGCTACTGCTCTGCACTACACCAAAAGCCCTAGACTACTTCTCTGTTTATGCCTTTGGGAACTGTCCTGGTGGTATTTCTATTCATTCTGTTAGGAAATGCTTGAAAAGGAACAGGTTTTGAAGGGAAAAGGAGAAACCTAACAGTCTATGTGTTATTAGAACTCACTCTGCTTGCTCAGAGTTGTTGGGCTTCTTGCTTGTATAAAAATTCCCTGGAGTTTTGGAAACTTTTGATGAATTTTCAGAGTTCTGAGAAAGCTGGTCTTAACCATTTGCCAGTGTTCATGTTACTTTTACGAAGAGCAGACTTTTGGAAGTCCCCACTCCACCATCCTAGAAGAGTGTGTGTGTGTGTGTGTGTGTGTGTGTGTGTGTGTACCGGTAGTTTACCACCGTGCCTTAGTCCACATTTCCTGTTTGTACAGAACATCAGGTCAAACAGTGCTGAGAACCATTCTTGGGACATTTTGAGGGCTTTTCTAAGCTCTCTATAAATGTCTCCTTCCCCAGGTCTTTAGTCTTGATTGCTCTGTGTGTTGTTGCCACTGCCTGAAGCTGTGACATTAACTAGTTGTCTCTGACTGTTTTTAACAAATACTTTGTGGATATGACTATTCATATGAAGGCATCTCTGATTCTATTTAAATAAAGATAAGTTTTGAGAATGGAACTTTTTCAGTGAGCTACTAGACTGGGTAAGTAGAGGCTCTTGAGGCCATTGTTTTGCTGGGAGCTGCAGTCAGTGGCTGCTGGGGTTCAGAAGATGTTTATGAGGCTGTTGGTTTTCAAGGTTTCTTCAGAGCTGGGGAAAGGGAGTGAGGTAAATTAGAGAGCTGCCGAGCTCACTCTGCTTGTCTAGAGTTGGGCTTCTTTCTTGTATAAACATTCCTTGGATTTTTGTAAGCCTTTGGTGAGTTTTCAGAGCTCTGAGAAAGCTGGTCTTGACCATTTTGTCAGTTTCCTGCACTTGATGAAGAGTAGACTTTGGAAGTCTTACTCTACCCACCCAGGAGTTCTTCCTTCTGTCTCTGCTTCCATTTATGGTGAAGAGGTTCTGGCATTATTTTAGCACATGTGTTTAGGCCACTGGTAACTCTGAAGCACTCCAGATCTGTGTTTCTGTTTTATGTTGTTATTTCTGTTCACCAAGAGTAAAGTGACTGTTTAGTGCTCCTTTAGTGTGTGTCCGTACCCTCTTCTGCTTTGAGACTTCTTGACAGGGTACTCACATCCTTCCCCAGTTCCCCACAGTGGGGCCATTGCCTGTCCCTACTCTAGTCTTCTAGTCCTCTGTCCTGCCCTTTGCCAGCCCATGGATAGACATCTTCCTTAGTCCTAGATGTCTGCTCGGACCTCCCGTATGACGGTTCATTATTCTATCATGGCATGTGTGGAGGTTTCTTGTCTTCTTCTCCTAAGTTCTTTGCAGGCAGATGGTGAGTCACATTTGTTTTTATGCTCTGTGTATTTGATTGAGATGTTGGAGTCCAACTTGATGGTAAGAAGAGTCCACATTTAAGATAGTGGTGCTATAAATTGCATTTTATTTATTTAGTACCAAGTTGAAGGATGTTTCCTATGCCATAAAAATTATACAGGCCTCTCTCATGAAGTCCTCAAAAAAGTGCAAGAAAATTAAATAATAAGGATTTCCATTTTGCTCATAAAAATTGTAATTGTGGTTTCTGATGACCAACTTTATATCTGTCTTTAAAAAGATGACAGATTTTCATCTTTGAGTAACTAGGTTAGAGGCAGTAATTTCCCACAGCATAAGTGGAGAATCTGTTTACACGGGATAGTGACTGGGATAAAGTAAAGCTACACTGGGGCTGGAGAGAGGGCTCAGTGGTTAAGAACACTGGCTTCTCCTCCAGAGAACCTGGATTGGATTCCAAACAATCACAAGGCAGTCAAAACCTCTGTAACTCCAACTCAAGGGGGATCTGATGCCTGTTTGGGCATCCAAGGGCACTTCACACACACACACACACACACACACACACACACACACACAAGGGCACTACACACACACACACACACACACACACACAGAGAGAGAGAGAGAAAGAGAGGTGTGATTGAGAGAAAGGAGGAGAGAGATCTTCTTTACAAAGGAAAATCTTCTTTACAAAGGAAAAATTGTATTGTTTATAAAAACAGGTAGGGCTGGAGAGAGGGCTCAGTGGTTATGAGCACTTGCTGCTTGTCTTAGGCACTGTTCCACTGCTATGAAGAGACACCTACCTGACCAAGACAGCTCTTATAAAGGAAAGCAGTTAATTGGGGACTGGCTTACAGCTTTAGATTTTAACTATCATCATCAGGAAGCATGGAGGTGTACAAGCAGATGGAGGAGTAGCTGAGAGCTACATCCTGATCCAGAGAGAGAGAGAGACAGAGAGAGACAGAGAGAGACAGAGAGAGAGAGAGACAGAGAGATAGAGACACTGACTGACTGACTCTGGGCTTGGCATGGGCTTTTGAAACTTCAAAGCCCATAACCCCCAGTGACACACTTCCTCCAACAAGGCCACACCTCCTGATCCTTTTAATCCCTTTTAATCCTTTCAAATAGTACCACTCCCTGGTGACTTAAGTATTCTAATATTTGAGCTTGTGGGTGTCATTCATTCTTATTCAAACTAACACACTTCTCTTGCAGAGGACCTGGCTTTGGTTTCCAGCACTCATATCAGGCAGGTTACAACTGCCTGTAACTTCACTTTTAAGAGATTTGATACCCTTTTCTGGCTTCTGAAAGCACTTGAGGATATGAGGTACACATAAACTCATGCAGGCACACACATGTACATTTTAAAAGTCTTAGCTGGGAATGGTGGTGCACTCCTTTAATCCCAGCATTCAGAAGGCTGAAGCAGGTGAATCTCTGTGAGTTCAAGGCCAGCCAGGTCTACAGAGTGAGTTCTAGATAAGCCAAGGTTACATCATGAGACCCTGTCTCAAAAAAAAAAAATAAAAAAAAAAAATAAAAAAACCACAAAAAGAACAATAACAAAATCTTAACACAAGGAAGGCAGAGCTACCTGGCCATGTATTTTCTGGCCTCTTTATAGATCTGTTACCCCAAGATTTGGCCTTAAGCTCATTCAGGTGAACTCTGGAGAGGCAAAGACTGTGAGAAATGCATGCTTCTCACTCATACAAGTGAAAAGTGCACACATGGTTTAGGCTTTTCTTCTGTCATTCTAAGTATATTTGAGATGCTTCTTCCAGAGAAAATATGAGAGGTTTGCTTACAAAAATCTTAAAATTCACTTCATTTCTCTTACAATGCATACAAGGTTTTTTGTTCATGTTTCCCCTAGTGTCTGGAAAGCACTGTAACACAGAGTGAGGCCTAGCTGCATTCTGGCTTGGCCAACAGTTTGCCAAGTAATGTACTGAAGAAATCATCTTCCTGTGCCTCAGTTTCTTCACATCTAAAGTTATTCTGAGAAATGTTCCTTTACTTTGGTTCCCCCTCCCAATTCTACAGAGCATGAACTTGGACCCAGGCCCTGCAGCCCAGCCCACCTTGTTAATTCTTACATCAAGATAAGTAATCAGAGTAAACTTAGAATTCTGTCATATACATCAGTGGGAGTGGGAGTTGACACAAGCAGATGTAATAGACTAAGAAATGAAGAGTGGATTAGGGGCTGCATAGATGGCTCAGTAGTTAAGAATTTTTGTTGCTCTTCCAGAGGACCCTGGTTTAATTCCCAGCACCCACATGTTGCCTCACAACCATCTCTACCTCCTGTTGTAGGAGAGCAAGTGCCCTCTTCTGGCTTTCACAGACACTGGGCATGCATGTGGTAAATAGACATACCTGCAGGCAAACACCCATACACATTTTAAAAAATACAAAGGAGGCTGGGGAGATGACTCAGTGGGTAAAGCACTTTCCACACAAACGTGAGGCTTCAAATTCAAATTTCCAGAACCTGTGTAGATACCAGGTAAGAGTGTCAACTGTCCGTTTTCCCAGCCCTTGGGGGAGGCAGAGACAAGATCCCAGGAGCAAGCTGCTTGGCTAGACTAGTCCAAATCTCTGAAGGATCCCACATGGATAAAGTGGAGAGTCACTGAGACTTTTGAGTCTCCACATTCATGGACATACATGCACACATGCATTTCATACACATGCACATGCAAAGAAACCAAACCATGGAAGGTGAAAGGAAAGGAAACAAGCTGAACTGTGCATTTCTAGGCTTTCTAAAGATAAGGAAATGATAACATTACACTTGGAAGAAAGGACCAGTAGGCTAATCTTAGCAAAGTGTTAGCTGCCAAGATTGTTAGTGAGGAAGTTTTAATGTGGCCATTCAGTGCTTTATTGAATAGCCAGTATGCATATACTGTATTATGATGTAGTCCATGGAGAAAACCAGAGGGTAAAGTATTGTCAGTGCCGTCCAGGAACTCACAACAGACTCTAGTTGCAGCCATCCCTAACATCACTAACTTCTTGGCAGTTGAAACTAATTCATACAAAACAAATCCATTGCAGTTTTCAGGGCTGGAGAGTTGGCTCAAGGGGTTAAGAGCGCATAGGATCTAAGTTCAGTTCCAGCACTCATGTCAGGGACTCACAAATCACTTGTAACTCTAGGACTTACAGGATCTGACCTCTGTGGGCACCCATACTTATGTGCACACACCCACACACAGACATACATACTCATAATTAAAAATAAATAAAGTCTTGCTTTCAAGGAGCTCACAGTTTATTGCAAAAGCTGACACATTAGCTCTCTACTGTTGTGGAGTGGTGTGGTAGATATGAGTACTGCAACAGTAAGGATGGGTTGACGTTGAATGTTGAAGGGATAAGTGGGTGCACTGGCTGGTTGTGTGTCAACCTGACACAGCTGGAGTTATCACAGACAAAGGAGCTTCAGGTGAGGAATGCCTCCATGAGATCCAGCGGTAAGGCATTTTCTCAATTAGTGATCAAGGGGGGAGGGCCCCTTGTGAGTGGTACCATCCGTGGGTTGGTAGTCTATAAGAAAGCAGGCTCGTTCTATAAGAAAGCAGGCTGAGCAAGCCAGGGGAAGCAAGCCAGTAAGCAACATTCCTCCATGGCCTCTGCATCAGCTCCTGCTTCCTGACCTACTTGAGTTCCAGTCCTGACTTCCTTTGGTGATGAACAGCAGCATGGAGGTGTAAGCTGAATAAACCCTCTCCTTCCCAACTTGCTTCTTGGTCGTGATGTTTGTACAAGAATAGAAACCCTGACTAAGACAGTGGGTGTTAGCATAGACGTGCTGCCTTGCCCAAGCAACTCTGGGATGCTTCAGGCTGGCATAGGCAGCATTGGGCAAAAGAGAAAAGGAGGCTGGTGCTGGTGGGGAGGTTATAGAAACCAAATGGCTGGTGATGGCTTTAGCTGGACCATAAAGGAGTTTCCTTGTACTTTGGAGATGGGTTACTTTCTGGGAGGAATTGCCCACTGGAAGGTCTTAAGCAGGGAAATATTGAGTGTATTTGCACATTGGGACAGTCAATGAATTGAGTGGAGAAAGTCACAACTCGTGAAAGAGGCTATGGAGTTGCTGTTGTTTACTTATTTATTTTGTGTGAGCACACTTGCCATAGTCAAATGTGTAGAAGTCAGAGGGCTACGTGAGGGAGTTGCTTCTCTCCTTCCTTAAGCTTGAACTTAGGTTGGCAGGCTTGGTGCCAAGTGTATTTACACACTGAGCTGTCTTGCTTGTCCTGCTAGAATCCTATAGTTTCGTTGATTGAAAACAAAGGTGATGATGATGGTGATGATCTAACAGCAAAATGGAGCTGGAGAGATGACTCAGCAATTACAAAAATTGGCTGTTCTTTCAGAGGACCTGGGTTCATTCCTATTGCTTACATAGTGGCTCATAACCATCTGTTAGCTCAGTTCCAGGGGTCCAACATTCTCTTCTGGCCTCCGTGGGCACCAAGCACGTAAGTAGTCCACAGACACGCCCATACACATACAATAAAACTAGCAAGGCCCTTTGAGGATAACATAATTGCAAAACTTTGTCATTGCTTTCGGATTACTTTGTTTCTGTTTACTTATAGTTCTTTGCTTTACTCTTTGATTATTTTGTTGAACATTTGCGTTGTTTCATATGATTCTAGGTGTTCCAAGAAGATTAGGAAATGGTACTTTACTCCATATTTACCTGTGGGTTCCTGACTTTATCTGTACCTGCTGTTCAAGTATCCACAGCATCCTGGATGATGATGGGTCTAATAGAGATTGCAGTGGAATGGAGTGAACTAACCACAGTGCAGTGGTCTAAGTGCACACACGATGTTTTACCCAGTAGTTTGAGGTTGCAGAAGGGGAAGTAGTTGATTTGGGCCTGGAGGATGGGAAACAAGCACCCAGAGAAGGCTTCTCTGAGGAGCTGTGAGTAAGGGCAAAAGGAGCAAGCACAGGCAGTTGTTGACCAGCTGGAGCTGATGGGAGTAGTCCAGAGGGCAGGCTCCATGGCCCCAGTCTTGCTTGGGAGGTGGGAGTGGGGACCAGTGTGTGGGCACCCTGGAAGCTGCTCTTTAAAACCTCTTCCACGTGTGGTGGACTGAGGATGGGACTCAGTTAATAGAGCGTTGCCTAGCATGCACACAGCTCTGGGTTCCATCCCTCGCACTGCGTAAAGGAAGCATGATGGCCTACACCTGCAGTCTGCTGGGAAATGTAAAGGCAGGAGCATCAGAAGTGCCAGAGCCACATGAAAAGAGGAAGGCCTGGTCTACAGAGTGAGTTCCAGGACAGCCAGAGCTATACAGAGAAACCCTGTCTTGAAAAACCAAAAAAAAAAAAAAAAAAAAAAAAAGGAAGGCACTTCCACCAGTGACGTGCTTGGTTCGAGCGGCACTAAAGGAGAGCCTGCAAGTATGCTTCACTTCCTCTGCTCCCTGCTTCTGCCTTTCACGATTCCACTCTGATCACTGTGAAAGGGTTTATCGTTGTGCTTGTTTTGTGGATTAGAGAACTATGATTCAGTGCTTTATCTAATGCCAGATGACTAAGAAGAAACCTGATTCAGACTGAGCCCAGCTCCCCCATCTCTAGTAATTAACTGGGCTTCTGCTAGACCAACTCAATGTCTTCTTCTCTTCTCCTTTTCCTTGTCTAGATTCATTCTAAAATGTACAGAGTTGATAGAAAAGGTATAATCTTGACTGAGTGACTGAATGGAAATAAACAGATGGAACATATTTCCTTGTATGTGTTGTTTGTCATGGGCTGCAGCCGGTTGTAAACACGAGCTTGAAGAATCCAGAAGAGGAATATACCAGCAAAATCAGACAGCATGTCTGTGCATAAGCAATACTGAGAACTTGTTGAGGCCAGGGACAACTTTGTGGAGTAAGTTCTTTCACTTTCACACTGGTTCTAAAAACAGAACTCAAGTCTCAGGCATCATTGGGCAGAAGCGCCTTCACCCTCTCCGCTGCACTAACTTGCTGGCCCCATCTTAGCTTCTTGACAAATGTCATACATGATCAACAACAGGTTATATTGAACCTTCTTTGGTTCTCACTGAATTTTAGCAAGTCAGCTTCCCAGTCTTATGTCCAGTGTCCTCATCCACATACCTACCCTCTAGCAGTGGTGACACAGCTCCCAGACACTTTCACTTAAGAGAGCTTGAGTTCCCAGCTTGTGCTCTGCTCCCCAGTGTATCCTAGGTTTTAGGGTCTGTTCTTAATGCTTGGCCAGCTCTTTTTCCTCATGACCATAGGGCTCATTGAAGTATGCTGTTCCATTCTATTCTTGCTCTTTGCTCCTTGTTTTTGGGTGTAGAGCCAGCCCCCTAAGTGTTCTGACCATGAGTTCTGACTGATCTGATCTAGTACAGGGCTTGTAATAGGGAGTTCACTGGGTAGGATTTCAAATTGCTGCTGAATGGTGAAGTTGTTCGAGGTTTACAGTTGGACACATCCATTGGTGAGTCCAGTCATGAGCTACAGTGAGTTTTCTTTATGCTTAGGAGCTAGAAGTGAATACAGAAAGTACCACGAAATGAACATTAGCTGGCCGGATGGCATTGGCTTTGCCACATTGATTTAGTGGGGAGATCTTGATTAACCATGAGGAGCTGATGGTTGGCAAAGGAAAGAAAAGGCTTAGGGGCTTGGTTTATTTTTCATTTTATCTTTACCTGACACATTTCCCAGCATCCTTTTGGACCTGGAATGTGACAACTCTCCTGATTGTAATGGCAGGATGTACAAGCCCTGCCCATGAGCACATATAACTGGGCCTTTGTGCAGTGAGTCCTAGCACAGGCTAACTAACCACAAACCTATAACCTGTGTTTGTTGACTGATTTTTTTTTTCATTACAATTTTTTGAGATTTATTTTTGATTTATTCTTTGAGATTATAATCTAATTGTATCATTCCTCCTTTTTCTCCCTCCACATCCTTTCATGTCTCATTCAAATTCATGGCCTCTTATTTTAAATTTACTTTTATTTTAATGTACATTATTTTTTGCCTGTGTATGTGAGGGTGTCAGATCTTGGAATTACAGACCGTTGTGAGCTACTTTGTGGTTGCTGGGAATTGAACCCTGGTCTTCTGGAAGAACATTCAGTGCTCTTAACTGCTGAGCCATCTCTCTAGCTCCCGTCTCTTTTTAATTGTTGTTACATATATATGTATAAATGCATATAAATTTCTAAATATAAAAACACAACCCACTCAAACCATATAATGTTACTTGTATGTATATGTTTTCAGGGCTGACCATTTGGTATTGGATAACCAAGTGGTATATTCTTCAGTGGAGAAGACTATTTCTCCTGCTCTCAGTGTTCCTTGGCTGCTTGTTATAGGGAGCAGAGGAATCCGTGAGTCAAGTCCTGTGTGGGTAAATGTTGTTGACACGGGCAGAGCCATGTCCAATCCAGGACCCACTGGAAAATATCAAAGCCTTCCTCTAGTCCACATATGGATGTTGATAGCCTGTGCAGGAAATTCTTTCCTCGAATATTCATTTACTGATCCCTTGCAGAAACTACTGCTACTAAGGTTAACTAAACCTTTTCCCGTGATCCAGCTGTAAGCCACAAACTCTGTCTCCTTGGTTATCTGTGTGGAATAACCCTGCTTCCTTGTTCAGTTGTATGCAGTGAGCTTCCAGGGTACTGCAGTTTCTCCATCAGAAAGTCCAGTCCACACAATCCCAGGTTTTCTTTGTGTATATGTACTCTGCCTATTCTTCATTCCCTCACTGCTGCCTCCAGTCAGATCTAACTTTGGAGTTCTTGGGTTGAGGCCTCCTGAGCATTCCTCCTTCCACATTAGCTTATCTGCAGATGTCATCCTTGTTCACATCATGGTCAGTGTTTCTATTCCTGCACAAAACATCATGACCAAGAAGCAAGTTGGGAAGGAAAGGGTTTATTTAGCTTACTCTTCCACGTTGCTGTTCATCACTAAATGAAGTCAGGACTGGAACTCAAGCAGGTCAGGAAGCAGGAGCTGATGCAGAGGCCATGGAGGGATGTTTCTTACTGGCTTGCTTCCCCTGATTTGCTCAGCTTGCTTTCTTATAGAACGAAAGACTACCAGTCCACAGATGGTACCACCCATAAGAGGCCCTCCCCCCTTGATCACTAATTGAAGTGCCTTACAGCTAAATCTCATGGAGGCATTTTCTCAACTGAAGCTCCTTTCTCTTTGATAACTCCAGCCTGTGTCAAGTTGACACAAAACCAGCCAGTATGGTCAGGTAGCCATATTGGTGCAACTTTATAGGTGTAGCTTCTGAATGTGTAGGAGAGGAAATCTCACAGCACCGTCCAGTTTCTCTGGTCTTTTTTTTTTTCTTCTTCTTTAAATATTTATTTTATGTATATGAGTACACTATAGCTGTCTCCAGACAAACCAGAAAAGAGCATCGGATCCCATTATAGATGACTGTGAGCCACCATGTGGTTGCTGGGAATTGAACTCAGGGCCTGTGGAAGAGTTGTCAGTGCTCTTAACCCCTGAACTATCCTCTCCAGCCCCTCCTCTGGTCTTTACAATGTCCCTGCCCCCTCTTCTGCACTTTTCTTTGAGCCCTAGGTTCAAGAGTTGTGTTGAAGATACGAAATTAGTTTTTATGTTATACTTATGGGTGTTTTGCCTGCTTGTATGTCTGTACCATATGAGTGCCTGGTTCATACTGAAGCCAGAAGAGGGTGTCAGATACCCTGAAATGTAGTTATAGACAATTGTGAGCTGCCATGCTGTAGGATTTGTACCTCGGTTCTCCAGAGGAGCAGTCAATGTTCTTAATTGCTTAGCCACCTCTCCAGCCCCACAGGCGTTTTCACCCCATTCAACAAAACAACTGCAGAACCAATACCAAGACCAGCATTGTGGCATTTTCATTGTACTTTATCTATCATGTGTATGTATTTATAGGAGAGGTGAATGGGCTTGTGCCACGGTGTGCATGTAGATGCTAAAGGACAACTTGCAGGAATGGCTTCTCTTCCATTTTAATGTGAGTTTAGGAATTTGAATTTAGGTCATCAGGTAGGTAGCAAGCATCTTTAACTCATGGAGTCACATTGCTGGCCAGTCATTACTGTTTTCATTTTTTATTATTTACTTATTTGTTTGAGACAGGATCTCACTAGGTAGCCCTGGCTGTCCTGCTCTGTAGACCAGGCTGGCCTTGAACTCACAGAGATCCTCCTGCCTTGGCTCCCTGGGTGTTATGATTAAAGGTATGTGCCATGACATCTGGCAAGTTGTTTTTACTATTTATTTATTTATTCTATAAGTTTGGGTGTTTTGTCTGTTTTGCTGTCTGTGTATCACATGTACGTAGTGCCCACAGAGGTTGAGAAGAGGAGTTGGATCCCCTGAGACTGGTGTTATAGACAGTTCTGAGCCATCATGTAGGTGCTGGGAATGGGACCCAGTTGCTCTGGAAAAGCAGCCAATGCTCTTAACCTCTGAGCCATCTCTTCAGCTCAGTGCTGTTTGTTTTGTTTGTTTTTTGAGACAGGGTTTCACTGTATAGCTTTGGCTGTCCTGGAACTCACTCTGTAGACCAGGCTGGCCTTGAACTCAGAAATCTGCCTGTCTCTGCCTCCCAAGTGCTGGGATTAAAGGCATGCGCCACCACTGCCCAGCTTTCAGTGCTGGTTTTAACTAGCAGAATTATCACGTAAAATGTGCGGAGATTTGGGGAGGGAGGGTGAGATGCTTGCCTAGCACTCGAAGCCTTTTATTTGCTCTCTCACACTGCATAGACAATGAAGAGGAAGAAAGGGAGAGAGGGATCATGATGCTCCAAGTCCAAAAGCCCTCTGCTCTTTCTAAGGCATTCCTGTTACCTGGCCTGCTGAGACAATGTGCTACAGTGGAGCAGTTTTGTTCATGGTGTTGCAAGCTCTGTTTTAAACTGCCTCAGTTCTTTCTCTTTCCCTTGAGGCTAAAAATGAAAGGAAACATTCTAGGGTTCTGTTCTGGTTCTGAGCCTTACCTCTGCAAAGGTCCCAGTTGAGAAAATACTGCTACTACTTTTTCCAAAAGATGTGATGGAGCATTTAAGGTGCTGGGAAGAGGCCTCTCTGTGCATGTGTCACACAGATGTCCATGCACACTTGCACATATGCAGTGGTAGCGTGTGTTAAGGGACGTGGTCAGATCAGCATTTACGGTGTTTTTTCTGTTTGACTTCCCTAGCCTTTCCGGGTTTCATATGAATCTCTGTATCTTTTTCATCTTGTCCCTCCCATCACCCTCTTAGCTCCTTCTCCACTGAACCCTTTTTTCCACCAAGCCTTCCTACTTCTATGTTTTTTTGTTTTTTCTTTTTTAAAGATTTATTATTATTATTTTAGTTATGTGTATGGGGGGATATGTGCATATGAATGCGGGTGCCCACAGAAGTTAGAGGTGTGAGGTCTCCTGGAGCTGGGGTTATAGGCAGTTGTGAGCCACCAGATGTGGGTGCTAGGAATCAAACTCTGGTCCTCAGGAAGAGCAGTATGTGCTCTTAACCACTGAGCCATTTCTCCAGAGCCATGTCTTTTTTCCTTTTGGTCTCTCTGTCTGTCTCTGTCTGTCTGTCTCTCTCTCTCTCTCTCTCTCTCTCTCTGTGTGTATGTGTATGTATGTCTTTGTGGACTCTCCATGTCTTTTTCAGTCTCTGCCCACTTAATAGAGACAAGGTCTCTCGCTGAACCAGGAGCTCACTGTTTTGACTGGTGTTAACTTGCCAGCTTGCCCTGGGGAATCTCTTTCTCTGTTTCCCAAGTGCTCCGATCATTGGCAGCTACCATGCCTGTCCAACATTTTTATGTGGATTCTAGGATCCAAACTCAGGTTCTCATAGTTGCTTGGCAAATGCTTTGTCCTTTGAACCATATCCCCAGTCCTGTGCTTTCTTCTTAAAGGGCTGTTTGCCAAGGGTTTGAAAAGAACCACTGCAAGGTGTTAGTAGAGACCTCAGGTTTAACACTGTCTCTTTTGCAGAGAAAGGTACTGCCTAATGGGTTACTTCAGAAGCTTGCTAGAGGTGCAGTGCACAGTGAGAGCTGGCCCTCTGCTAAGCCTGCTATGGTAGATGCACAGTGTAGACAGAGCCTTTGGGCTTTAGGGATTGAAAATCTTTTGGAATAAATATAGTCTGTAAGATAAAATGCAAAGGGACATTGGAATAATTAACAAGACCTTGGGGAGTACTAAGGATGATACACTGCTCGAGCCTCAGCCTGCCCATCTGTGAAGTGGGCTGACCCAGAAGCCCCTTGTAATAGGGATGCAATATGGATCTGTGAACTTCAATTTCAGAACCATCCAAAGAGGAAGTCGATCTTTGTAAGTCAGTGAATAGTAAGGAGAAAGGAAGGTGTCTTAGTCAGGGTTTCTATTCCTGCACAAACATCATGACCAAGAAGCAAGTTGGGGAGGAAAGGGTTTATTCAGCTTACACTTCCATGCTGCTGTTCATCACAAAAGGAAGTCAGGACTGGAACTCAAGCAGGTCAGGAAGCAGGAGCTGATGCAGAGGCCATGGAGGAATGCTGCTTACTGGCTTGCTTGCTTCTCCTGGTTTGCTCAGCTGGCTTTCTTATAGAGCCCAAGACTACCAGTCCACAGATGGTACCACCCACAAGGGGCCCTCCCCCCTTGATCACTAATTGAGAAAATGCCTTACAGCTGGATCTCATGGAGGCATTTTCTCAACTGAAGCTCCCTTCTCTGTGATAATTCCAGCTTGTGTCAAATTGACACAAAACCAGCCAGTACAGAAGGCAAAGCCAAAGACCTCCCTCTTG
The DNA here is from genome assembly GCA_019843965.1 of Rhynchomys soricoides. NCBI lineage: Eukaryota > Metazoa > Chordata > Mammalia > Rodentia > Muridae > Rhynchomys > Rhynchomys soricoides. Next base: position 943,698 of record JADRCH010000355.1, on the reverse strand, counting down.
GATTTTTAGTTGGCCAGCATGCCCAGATGACTGTCCTTAACTAAGGACATTTGGTTGGTTAGAGGTGCAGAAGTCACAGCTAGGGTCAAAAAGATATATATTCTGAGACATTGGAGACTCTGCTGACACATCAGCATGCTCAGAACAGGTATTTGAGATGTTTCAGGGAAAGTTGGTAACAAAATAAGATACAGTAGACATCAGTCATCCTAACATTTTCTTTTCTTTTTGAGATGTAGTCTCCAGCTGAGGTTGGCCCCAAATTCCATATGTAGCTAAGGATGACTTTAAAGCTAAGGATGGCTTTGAGTTCCTCATCTTCCTGCTGGGCCTTTTTTTTTTTGATTTTTTTTTTTTTCTTCAAAGAGTAGCTTTATTGAGTTCAGGTGAAAACTATCCATTAGATTTAGCAAAAACAAAACAAAAACAAAAAGAACAACCAAATAAAAAAGCCCAGAACAACAACAAAAATTCTGTCAGTGATCTTTGAACTAGATCTCAGCTTATTGTGAAAGTTTTTTTCTTCATCTAGTTGTCTGAGGTTAGAATATAATCTGTTAAACACTAAATACTTAAATTTTTTTGCTTAATGCATTCTAGTGGTAATTACATTCCTGTTGGCAAATTGATACCTTTTCACTGATTGATACTCTCTAGCCAAGGTTGGTAAACTCTCAGTTGTCTCTGTGAGTACAACTGATCAGTGGGAAGAGTTGAAGTTATGAATAAGGTTGATAATCATCTATTTTTTTAAAATTGTGCATAAAATTTTATGTAGTAAACTTATTTCTAGGAATTTATGTTGACAAAAATATGTATGTACTGTGAGATATCTATCACAGTATTGTATACAATGGTGAATTATGAGAAACAAGTCAATTAAACACAGAAGTAATAAATTATGAAATTACTTGTAGACCTTTCTATAATAATTAAAATGCTATTTTCTAGGCTAAAACTTTAGAAGTCAATATTATCATCATCTTATACTTTCACATTATAAATATGATTACAACAAATTAAATTATTTTGTAAAAACATTATGCAATTGGAAATTATTCTGACATAACAACTCTTGCAGTTTTATAGTTGACTTCAGTCAAAATAGCATACAACCTAATCTCATAAATCACACGTTTAATGTTACTTGTTTTCAGTAGGTTTTTGAAAATCTTGCTACTGTCACATTCAACTAGAAATAAGTTGACAACTCCTGACTAAATTCAGAGAAAATAAATATCAGTCTTCTAAAATATACAGGACTCACCTCCCTAATGTGACCATAAAATTCAGATACCTCCAATGTTCTCCCTTGAAGATATGTTAGCTTCATTCTGAGCAAAGAGCAACATTCCTTTGCGTTTTGCAAGGCCATTACACCGAGATTCATCAGATACCTATAGCACTTGCTGAAGTTACCCCTTAAATATTTCTATTTGACCACTACAAAATGTCCTTCCTTTTTTGATAACTTTTGGTTGAAAGTTGATTTTATTCGATATTAGAATGGCTACTCCAGCTTGATTCTTGGGACCATTTGCTTGGAAAATTATTTTCAGCCTTTTACTCTGAGGTAGTGTCTGTCTTTGCAACTGAAGTACATTTCCTGTATGCAGCAAAATGCTGGGTCCTGTTTAGTCTATGGCTTTTTATTGGGGAATTGAGTCCATTGATGTTAAGAGATACTAAGGAGAGGTGATTGTTGCTGCTTGTTATTTTTTGATGCTATTTTTATGTTTGTGTGGCTATCTTCTTTTGGGTTTATTGAAAGAAGATTACTTTCTTGCTTTTTCTACGGTATAGTTTCCCTCCTTGTGTTGGTGTTTTCCATCTATTATGCTTTGTAGGGCTGGCTTTGTAGAAAGATATTGTGTAAATTTGGTTTTGTCATGGAATATCTTGGTTTCTCCATCTATGGTAATTGAGAGTTTTGCTGGGTATAGTAGCCTTTGCTGGCATTTGTGATCTCCTAAGGTTTGTATGAGATCTGCCCAGGATCTCCTAGCGTTCATGTCTCATGTCTTCTAGTCTCTGGTGAGAAGTCTGGTGTAATTCTGATAGGTCTGCCTTTATATGTTACTTGACCTTTTCCCCTTACTGCTTTTAATAGTCTTTCTTTGTTTAGTGCATTTGGTGTTTTGATAATCATGTGACAGGAGGAATTTCTTTTCTGGTCCAATCTATTTGGAGTTCTGTAAGCTTCCTGTATGTTCAAGGGCATCTCTTTCTTTAGTTTAGGAAAGTTTTCTTCTATAATTTTGTTGAAGACATTTACTGGCCCTTTCAGTTGGGAATCTTCGCTCTCTTCTGTACCTATTGTCCTTACCATCTTCTCATTGTGTCCTGGATTTCCTGGATGTTTTGTGTTAAGAGCGTTTTGCATTTTGCATTTTGACTGTTGTGTCAATGTTTTCTATGGTATCTTCTGCACCTGAGATTCTTCTATCTTTTGTATTCTGTTGGTGATGTTTGCATCTATGACTCCTGATCTTTTTCCTAGGTTTTCTATCCCCAGGGTTGTCTCCCTTTGTGATTTCTTTATTGTTTCTGTTTCCATTTTTAGATCCTGGATGGTTTTGTTCAATTCCTTCACCTGTTTGGTTGTGTTTTCCTGTAATTCTTTAAGGGATTTTTGTGTTTCCTCTTTAAAGGGCTTCTAGCTGTTTACTTGTGTTCTCCTGTATTTCTTTAAAGGAGTTATTTATGTTCTTTTAAAAGTCCTCTATCATCTTCATGAGAAGTGATTTTAGATCCGCATCTTGCTTTTCCAGTGTGATGTTGTATCCAGGACTTGCTATGGTGTGAGAATTGGGTTCTGAGATGCCAGGTAACCTTGGTTTCTGTTGCTAATGTTCTTGGGCTTGCCTCCTGCCATCTGGTTATCTCTAATGCTACCTGCCCTCCCTTTATCTGACTGGAGCCTGTCCTTCCTGTGATCCTGGTTGTGTCAGAACTCCTCAGAGACCAGCTGTCTTTGGAATCCTGTGATTCTGGGATGCTGTGATCCTGAGATCCTGGGTGTGACAGAGCTCCTGGGAGTCAAGCTGCCTCTGTGACCTGTGATCCTGGTGTAACCAAGCTCCCGTGATCCTGTGATCCTGTGATCCTTGGCATATTAGAGCACCTCTGGGTGTTGTGGGACTGGCTGAGGAGTGTGCGCCCAAGGTCTGCTCAGGGCACAGGCCCAGACAGGAAGGAGCCCACGTCACTGGTCTGGCCTCTTTTTTTGATTTTTCAAGACAGGGTTTCTCTGTGTAGCCCTGGCTGTCTGGAACTCTCAGTAGATCAGGCTGGCCTACAACTCAGAGATCTACTTGCCTTTACCTCCTGAGTGCTAGGATTAAAGGCACGTGCCACTGTGCTCAGTGTACCTTGTTAATTTTTGTTAGGCATATACTTTTTATTTTTTATTTCAGAGGGGTAGCTAGTTGTTTGTTTTTGTTTTACAACTGCTTTTTTCCCCTTCTGGGGATGGAAACTAAGGCCTTGTGTGTGCTAGACAAACACTACCAGTGAGCCATATCCAGCCTTTAGTTGACATTCATCATAATGCTAAGGTAATTTTAAAAGACTTTCAGGGGCTGGAGAGATGACTCAGAGGTTAAGAGGACTGGATGCTCTTCCAGAGGTCCTGAGTTCAGTTCCCAGCAACTACATACATGCTGTGTAGTGGTGGCACACGCCTTTAATCCCAGCACTTGGGAGCCAGAGGCAGGCGGATTTCTGAGTTTCGAGGCCAGCCTGGTCTACATGGTCTACAGAGTGAGTTCCAGGACAGCCAGGGCTATACAGAGAAACCTTGTCTTGAAAAACAAAAACAAACAAACAAACAAACAGAGCACTGACTGCTTTTCCAGAGGTCCTGAGTTCAATTCCCAGCAACCACATGGTGGCTCACAACCATCTGTAATGGGATCAGATGCCCTCTTCTGGTGTGTCTGAACACAGCAACAGTGTACTTACATACATTAAATAAATAAATAAATTTTTTAAAAAAGACATTCAGTTATCTGTCACCTCTTAAATCCTGACAGTTGTCAAAAATTAGCAAGTTAAATGTGATTTAAAATATGAACAGTTAAGTTTTAATCAAAAAGCCTTGCTAGTTCAGAAGAATCCATTATTGTTGTACTTCTCAGCTCTCCTATAGCCTGCTTCTACAAGCTCTAAAACAAATGGAATGTTAGAAAACCACTCCTGTGACAGTCTGCAGAGAAAGCAACCGTTGTTAGAGCTCCTAAAAGCCCTACTCTGTTTTACTGAGTGCATTGAGTATGCTTTGTCCAGATTTCAATTATTTTGAAAATTTCATTGAAGAGTTTGTAAAGTAGATAACATGAAAGCTTTTTCCTTACGGTCATTTTCCTGTCAATCAGTAAAATTTATCCTTCACTTCATTCATTGCTATTGAACCTATGGCACTAAGCTCTATTTGGTCAGAAGCATTATGTAGCAATTGGACTATTTAGGGTTATCGCCTCCTGACCTAGATCCACCTTTTTTTTTTTCTATGAGAGGCATTGTGCTTTCCTTCCAATTTTCCTTCAGTAAAAAGAAAAACAGCAGGAGCTGTAGAGTGGTTAAGAGAACATTTTGCTCTTGCGCCCATGTGAGGCAGCTCTCACAGCTGCCTAAAGCTCTAGCTCCTGAGGATCTACTAGAGGATCTACCACCCTCATCTGGACTCCACCAGCACCTGCACTCATATACACACTCATAATTAGTAATAAAAAGAATCTTTTAAAAAGAAAAAACAAAACCTACAGTATAGTAAGACTTGCTTTTTCCCCACACAGTTCTTTGACTTGTGTTGTTGTTAATGGAGTGTCATGTAACCAAGGCTGGCCTTTAACTCCTGATCCTCCTGTCTCCACCTCCTAAATGCAGGGATGACAGGCTTGTGCCACCATGCTGGATTTATGTGGTACTAGACGTGGAACCCAGAGTGTCATGCATGCTAGGCAGGCACTCTCCCAATTTTTGTCTGTGCAGTGTGCATGTGGGCGTGCATGTGTACGAAGGCTATATGCCTCCCTCCAGTTTCATTCCTCTGGTACCATCCACCTTGTATTCACCAAGTAGGTTAGACAAGTGATCTGCCTCTACCTCCCTGTGCTGGAATTGTACACAAAAGCACACAGCATTTGTGCGTGCGTGCCCTGCTTTTTTTTTTTTTTTTCTTTTACATATGTGGCAGTGACCACTACCAAACTCCAGTCATAGAGGCAAGCTCTACCGGTGTTAGCAAAAATCCTGCCATAAATTCAATGTAGCACACTTCCAACACTCAGAAGTGCACTGGCTGAGACTGGCCTCCACTCTGAGCTTTAATAGTGTGCAAATGCCGTGCTTTGTATGTATGTGTGTGTGTGCATGCGCTCGCTCTTGTTCCCTGCCTTGTAACTACATTGGCTTTTTCTTGGCTTGTGACAGCTTTCAAATGCCTTCTCAATATAGGCTCCTGTGCTTGGCATGCCCTTCACTTGCCACTGCCTCACTCCTACTCACTATTCAAATCTTAGCCCAAGTGCCACTGTAGAAGGAAGACTGATTTGAGGGATGGCTTTAGCAATGTACTTGCCTAGCAAGCACAAGGATGGGAATTTGATCCCCAGAACAGAGTATGGTGCTGCATACTTGTAATCCCAGTGCTGGAAAGGTAGAGACCGGTCTGGCCGCAGGGCTCATTGGCCTGCCAGCATGGCATTAATGGTGAATTCCAGGCCAGTGGGAATCCTTGACTCAAAAGAGGTGGTGTTTCTGAGGAGGACACTCAAGGTTGACTTCTGATCTTTACATTCAGGCATATACTCCCATACATCTGACACACACACACACACACACAGAGAGAGAGAGAGAGAGAGAGAGAGAGAGAGAGAGAGAGAGAGGAGAGAGACAGAGAGACAGAGGGGAAGGTAGGCCCAGAGAGGCTTCCATTTAAAATTCTGAATTAGGGACTAGATGAATGGCTAAGAGTATTTGCTGTTGCTCTTCCAGATGGCTCACGTTGGTTCCTAGCACCCATTTCAGGTGGCTTACACCTGTCGGTAACTCTAGTCCAGAGACTTCAGCACCCTCGTCTGACCTCCCCAACAGCCACTGAAGTCAGTCAGTCTGTCTCTGTCTCTCTGTCTCTCTGTCTCTCTCTCTCTCTCTCTCTCTCTCAGCATCTGATACTGCCAGCTGGTTATTTGGCCCTTTGGTTCTTGTATTTTTATTAGATGCCCTGCTGAATTATTTCCTACATGTTTAAAATGTCAAGCTATGTCCTCTATGTCCTGTCATTTGGATAAAACAGACCCTCGGCTCTATAGACCCCCCCCCCCGGCTCTATAGACTGCCCTCCCTCCCAGTTCTATAGCCTGCCCTGCCCAGTCTAGGTTGGGAAGGTCCTGCCTACAACATAGTTCTAATTTCATCAACCAGAGTGTTACTGTCCTAAGGGTGGCTCTAATTGTGGTTGATGTTAGCTGGTCTTTTTGCCATTGGTCTTTCTTCCCACATGCTCCCTTTTCAGTTGAAGCCTGGGATAGTACCTTAAGTGTGCCTTCCATATAATGGATCCCATTCTGTATTAAGACTTTTTAATTCTGTATTGCTACCAATTATCCTAAATTGATGATGCTTCTTTGTAGCCTTTTTTTTTTTTTTAATTAAGGCAATCTTTTAATCTCAACCTATTCTTCAGGATTCTTGATTGAAGTTTTGTGCAGTGCCTGACAGAATAGTATGTGCTCAGATACATCAAGTGGATTAATATGTGAATAAACAAAATCCAGGTTTCAGTTGGTATAGCTCATTGAGACTATTAAAATATTATTTTAGTTACGTATTCATGTTTAGAAAACAGCTGTGTTGAGGTGTGATTTGTATGCCATAATCCTCCCCCATTGTCAGTTGCTTTATTAGATTTTATAGTTGTGCAACTGTGGCAACACTCCAGCCAAAAACGTTTTCATCTGCTCTGGAAAGTCCCACATTGCTGCTGGCAGTTAAGCCCTTCCTTCTGCAGTCTGTTCTCTTGTCTCCATAAGCTCGCCTGTGTGGATATACTGTATCTCTGTGTGTGGTTATTCCTTTTTAGATATTTATATGGCAGCTATTCTATATATTTATGAACAGCTTTGAAGTATACCTGTATTTTTGTAAAGTATATGTGCTCTTGTGATTGTTTTGCATGCTAAGCATAGTTTCTGGTGGTTGCCTCTCTGTCTGGTTAGCTCAGTACTCAATAGTTGCTTGGCTTAGACAACTGAGCCATGAGCTCATCTACCAGTAGTTCTGGCTGTGAGCCAGGGAGCTGTTTAGGCTGTTTGTACATCTGCCTTCGTATCTTCCTTCGTATCCCTTCTTTCCCTGTACTGTCCCCCTTTCTTCCCTTACTTTTAATTTTTACTTTCCCCTACTTTTAATTTTTCAGGCAGACTATCACCCTAGTCCAGCCTGACCTTTAGAGATCAGTGTACAGCCCAGGTTAGTGCCAGACACCCAGCATTTTACATGCTTCATATGTCTAAGTACTGGGTTTATGAATCTGAACCATACAAGCTTCTCCTGAACCTTTCCTGACTCTTTAGTGCCTGAGGTGCCCAGCCAGGACTGTAGCTTCAGCCTGCTAGAGTTGCTCACTTTCTTGTTGAGCTTGACAGTGTACTTGGGCATGTGTCTTGTTTGCCACCCCACATTCAGCAAGCTCCCTGCCACTTGAGAGCAGAAATTACCAGTGCCTGTCAGGGCCATTCTGCTGTGCATGTTGTCTGATAGGTCGGGAGATGGCAGAATTACAGACTTGGGCTCTTCTGACCAGCTTCTACAGGTGTCAGTTGTAAATATTTCTAGGTTGTTCTATTCCTCTGACTGATTTCCAGAGTACTGAAAGACCCATTCGTTAATCAGGCTTTATAATAGTGGTTTTGGGAGGTGGGGGATTGGCTACATTGTCACTAGGCCAGAGCTGGAAGTCCCGACTCTCAGATAAATAAATCTTGACATTTATTTATTTATTTTTATTTTATGCATATGAGTGTTTTGTCTGACTGTATGTATGTACACACACACACACACACACACACACACACACTCCATATGTGTGCCTGAGGGCATTGGGTTCTCTGGAACTAGATGATTGTTAGCCACCATGTGGGTGCTGGGAATTGGACCCAGGTCCTTTGCAAGAGCAGCAAGTGCTGAGCCAAATCTTTAGCCCATCAGAATGTAATATTTTTCTAGTATGTCTGATCATTTCTCCGTATAGACTTCTTTACTGTTCTAGTTAGGGAACAGTTTCTGCAGGGAAACAGTGCCAGCAAGATTACACACAGAGAGGGGGGACATAGGACAGGATACGCTTAGGGGACACATCACACACCACAGAGGGGGATGTGGGACAGCTAGGAGATTGATTTTAAGGAAATGGCTCAGAGATTGTGGGGCTGCAAGTTAAACTCCAGAGAACAGTTAGGCACATATGAGTTGTGCTCTGGGCTCAATGTAGGTAATTTGCCTCTGTTATAGAATACAGAGCTAGTGATAGGACTGGCATGCAGTTTGAATGCAAGTGATCAACACTGGGTTAGACTCCAGGGTTTAATATGTGTTGTATTAAATGTTTGCTGAATTTGCTGTTAAAACATTTTGCTTTTCCATTGTGAGTCAGATGCATAGCTTCAGATTTGTTAAATTAAAAAAATGTTGTTTCTGATTATAAACATTTTTTGTTTGTTTGGGGTATGGGGCTTTTTTTCTAGTGGTTGAACCTGGGTCTTCATGCTAGGCCAGCACTCTGACATTAAGCTGTAATCCCAGCATCTTTTTATTCTGAGACAAGATCTCATGAAGTTGCCCAGGCTGGCCTCGGAGGTACTCTGCAATGTAGGCTGGTCCTAACAGTTTGCTTACCTCAGCATCCTAAGTAGCTGGGTTATAGGCCCACACCACTGTGCTTGATTCGCTTGTTCTTGCTCACATTTGTAGCTATTATATTCTTAGGATAGTAAAGCGTCCAGATTGCTTCAGCTGCTTTCTGGCTAAAACCACTGATGATTGGTTTGCAGACAATTGTAATGTGATGGTGATGTTTGTTTTCCCACCAGATGTTGATCGTCTTTCCACAGTAGAATCTCCATGGCCTGAACATTTCTTGACAACAATTTTGAGCAAAATATATGTTTAATAAGAAGATAACCACATCAAGATGGTTGGAAAGCTGAAGCAGAACTTACTCTTGGCATGTCTGGTGATTAGTTCTGTGACAGTGTTTTACCTGGGCCAGCATGCCATGGAGTGCCATCACCGAATAGAGGAACGTAGCCACCCAGCCAGACTGGAGAACCCCAAGGCGACTGTGCGAACTGGTCTGGACATCAAAGCCAACAAAACATTTACCTATCACAAAGATATGCCTTTAATATTCATTGGAGGTGTGCCTCGGAGTGGAACCACACTCATGAGGGCTATGCTGGATGCACATCCTGACATCCGCTGCGGAGAGGAAACCAGGGTCATCCCTCGAATCCTGGCCCTGAAGCAGATGTGGTCCCGGTCCAGTAAAGAGAAGATCCGCCTGGATGAGGCTGGTGTCACAGATGAAGTGCTAGATTCTGCCATGCAAGCCTTCCTTTTGGAGGTCATCGTTAAACATGGGGAGCCAGCACCTTATTTATGTAACAAAGATCCCTTTGCCCTGAAATCCTTGACTTACCTTGCTAGGTTATTTCCCAATGCCAAATTTCTCCTGATGATCCGAGATGGCAGGGCATCAGTACATTCAATGATCTCTCGGAAAGTTACTATAGCTGGATTTGACCTGAACAGCTACCGGGACTGTCTGACCAAGTGGAACCGGGCCATAGAGACCATGTACAACCAGTGTATGGAAGTTGGTTATAAGAAATGCATGTTGGTTCACTATGAACAGCTTGTCTTACACCCTGAACGGTGGATGAGAACGCTCTTAAAGTTTCTCCATATTCCATGGAACCATTCAGTTTTACATCATGAAGAAATGATCGGGAAAGCTGGGGGAGTTTCTCTGTCAAAGTGAGTAAACATAGTGTTTTCTTTCCCTCTCTCTCTCTCTCTCTCTCCCTACCCTCCATACCTCCCTTTCTCTTTCTTTCTTTCTTTCTTTTTTTTTTGAACCGTGTATTCAGCTGATAAAGATATGAACCTGTGCCACTTATGGCTGCTCTTGCCAACACTTGGGAGGCAGAAGCAAACTTCTGTGAATTCAAAGCCAACCATGTCTATGAAGTCCTGGGCCACACAGAGAAGACCATGACTCCAAAAAAGGAAAGAAAAGATTTACAGCAGCACATGTTTGTGTTTGTTTCTCATTGGGAGGCTTCTTTTGTTCTTTCACTACCAGTTCATTTCCTCCCTCTCTCTCTCTCTCTCTCTCTCTCTCTCTCTCTCTCTCTCTGTGTGATAACTAAATGCTTTGAACTCACTAAATGCATGCACACATTGTACATGTACTTCCTGATATCAGCTACAAAAAAGCTAATTGTTTTAATTTGCAAACGTACCTAGAAATTGGAAGCCAATGAATCTGAATGATGGACGTGGAAGCCCAGGTCAGTGAGAAAAGCTTCCACTGCATAGACATTGGGTTTGAACTGATCAAACAAACACAAATAAACACACACACACAAACACACACACGGGCTTGGGCTCTCAAAGCTGCCACGCTAGCATCAGAATCACTTTGTTAGCTGAGGATGACTTTGAACTTCTGGTCCTCTTGCCCCTACCATCTGGTGTACCCATCAGGCCCAGTTTATGCTGTGCTGGGGATAGACCCCAGGGCTTAATGTATGCCAGGCTAGCCCTTTACTGAGTCGCATCACCAGGCTAACTTTAGAAAACATTTTGTAGGGGAAAAGGACATTGTTATCTCTTACCGGGAAGAGATTGGTAAGCCACAGAAAGATCAAAGCTAGTGTTTAGAATCCAGAGCTTGCCCTTGCTGAACTCTTGTATTTTTCTAAGGGCTTGTGCCCCATGCCTTGCTTCTGTGGCCCTGTAAAGGATACCTTGTGTTTTTATAAAAGGCTACAAAATTTGGGCACCTAGTTTATATAAGAAGTTTATTAGGTTCAGCATGCATAATATAGTGACTTTGCTATTTTGTGAAATGTCAGGGTCTTCTTCCTTCCTCCTGAACTGGCTGTCCTGGCACTGATAACCCATTTTTTTTCCCTGCAGTGAGGCTGTGCAAATGGAAGTTGCTGTTAAATTCAAGAAAGTAAATTGGTTGTATTTAAACTTCACTTTTATTCATGCATTTCCCCCTGTTTAAACAACTCCCTTAGACCCCCCCCACACACACCCATGCTCTCTGTGGGTCTTTGTTTCTGAATGCTGTTGTTTGTCCCTTAATTATGCTTAAACCTGTGTTAATTTTGTTTTGTTTCTCTAGACAGGGTTTCTTTGTATAACTCTAGCTGTTCTAGAACTTGCTCTGTAGACTAGGCTGGCCTCAAACTCACAGAGATATCCACCTGCCTGTGCTTCCTGAGTCCTGGAATTAAAAGCATTCACTCTCATTACCAGCATATTAATATTTTTTTTTTTAAATAAAACTCCAACTCTGCTTCATTGAGAAAAAAAAGAAAAGCCACATCCCATTATTTTGTGCTAGCTTGCTTCCATTAAGGAAGCGTCCTGGTTTGTTTGTTTTTTTCTTCAGTGTCTATAATTTGTGCATGGGTGGGGTGGTTCAGCTGTAGACTTATCTGTCAGGGTCCTGAATTATATGACAAGTACTGATTTTTTCATGTAGAAGATTAAAGGAACAGCTGGGTGCTTATACCTACCTGCCTTTCAGCCATTGATTATTTACAAGCGATTAATCCTCATACAGGTTCCTTTTACTAACTCAGAGGAAGTTATAGCTGTAGTCGCCATCGTTAGTTTATTGCCCTTTCCAGATGATAGTCTAAGTGATTTTTAAATGGTTTTAAGACAAGGTCTCAGTGGCTCACTAAACACAATCATGAATTCCTGATCCTTCTGTGCTGAGCTCACAGGTGTGTACCATTTTGTGTCTTGGGGGGATTCTGCACACATGGATTCAGTGAACCACGGACCAAACGTATTTGGAAAAAATTATACTAAACACACAGACCCTTTCTTGTTATTGTTCTTTGAATTGTGTAGTATGAACCTAAATGGAGAGGGCAGCTTCGTTTTATGAGTGGAGTCCTGCACTGAGTGAAGAGGAGAGTCTGAGCATTAACTTGTATTGGGTGTTGTACATGAGAGGGTATGAATCATTTAGTCTGGGTCTGTAGTGTGTGCAGATTTTGTTATCTGAGGAGGGTCAGAACATACTCCCTCCTAACATCAAAGGCTGACTGTTCATTCCTTATGTGTGTGTGCTGGCTTAGAGACTCCAGTGTGTTATCTATTGGTATAAGAACCCAGTTAGCAAAAAACAAAAACAAAAAACAAACAAACAAAAAAAGAAATAGAGGAGGAGGAGAAAATCCCAGTACTCAGAAGGCAGAGGCAGGAGGATCTCTGAGTTTGAGGTCAGCCTGGTCTGCAGAGTGAGTCCCAGGACAGCCAGAGCTGTTACTCAGATAAACCCTGTCTTGAAAACCAAACAACAACAACAACAAATGACAAACAACCCAATTAGACCCTTAGATTCCCATAGTAGAATTTAAAGAGGCAATGCTTAAAGTGATTATAACCTGTCAGTCAGAGGGCCATTTGGGGTGTGTAGTTGCCGTACTGGGTTTGTTGTTGCTGTTTTGTTGGTGTTTTTTTTTTTTTTTTTTTTTAAAAGATCTCTCTATATATATCTATATCTATATAGAGAGATAGAGAGAGATATAAAGTGCATTCGTGTGTGCAGGTGCCATATGAATCCAGGAGCTGTGGAAGCCAGATCAGGGCTTCAGATCTCTTTACAGGCAGTGGTGAGCCGCAAAGCGTGGGTACTGGGAACTGAACTCAGATCCTGCAACTCAGAACTGCAGGATGAATCAGCTTTCTCAAGCAGAGAGCCATTTCTCCAGCCCCAGAATGCAGAGTCCTTTCACTGTCCCACAGTGTCCCGTCCTTTCACTCTCATGGCCCTGGACATTGGTTGGTTGGTTGGTTGGTTTTTCACTCTCATGGCCCTGGACATTGGTTTGTTGGTTTGTTGGTTTTTCACTCTCATGGCCCTGGACATTGGTTTGTTGGTTTGTTGGTTTGTTGGTTTTTCACTCTCATGGCCCTGGACATTGGTTTGTTGGTTTGTTGGTTTGTTTTTCACTCTCATGGCCCTGGACATTGGTTTATTGGTTGGTTGGTTTGTTTGTTTTTCACTCTCATGGCCCTGGACATTGGTTTGTTGGTTGGTTTGTTCGTTTGTTTTTCACTCTCATGGCCCTGGTCATTGGTTTGTTGGTTTGTTTTTTGTACTCTAGGCAATGTTTTGTTTTCTCCTGACTGCCATAGAGTTAGAACCATATGCACATAGCATCTTCAGACCTGCTTGTTCCACTTAGTAATGTGCACTTACACTTTCTCCTTCTCTTCCTGGATTAAAGTGGTGGGTAATAACCCATTGTCTATATATATCAGTTTCATTTATTCATTATTATTCATCCAAGAAGCTAGAGCTTCTTGGGTGCTTCTGAGACTTGGCAATTATGAATAAAGCTGCTGTAAACATCCATGCAGATTTTGGGGTATAAGTTTTTATTTCATTTGCATAAACACCAAGGAACATGGTTGTTGGATCATAAAAATATGATCAGCTTCGTTAGAAACTGCCAAGCTGTCCTCCCTGGTAGCTTTATTGTTTAGTTACCCCATGGGACGATTCATTTTATTTGTCAAGTTGACACAATGTAGAGTCCCCTGGGAGGGAAATCTTAATGAGAGATTCTGTTGAGATAACATTATTCTGTGGACAAGTCTGTGAGGGATTTCTTAACTGAATGAACTGAGGTGGGAAGACCTACCCTGAATGTGTGCAGCTCCATTTTATGAGCTGGGGTCCTGGACTGAAGGAAGAGGCATGGAGTGAGCATGCATTCATTTGCCGCTTTCTGCCCTTGACTCTCTGTGGATATGATATTATCCACCTAGTTAAAAAAATCTATGGAATGCCAGGCCATGGTGGCGCATGCCTTTAATCCCAGCACTTGGGAGCAGAGACAGGCGGATTTCTGAGTTCAAGGCCAGCCTGGTCTACAGAGTGAGTTCCAGGACAGCCAGGGCTACACAGAGAAACACTGTCTCCAACACCCCCCCCCAAAAAAAAAATCTGTGGAATCGCTTTTTTCTTTTAAAGATTTATTTATTTTATGTATATGAGTACACTGTCACTGTCTTCAGACACACCAGAAGAAGGCATCTGATCCCATTACAGATGGCTGTGAGCCACCATGTGGTTGCTGGGAAGTGAACTCAGGACCTCTGGAAGAGCAGTCAGTGCTTCCATTCTCCAGCTGAGCCATCTCTCCAGCTCCTGGAATAGCTTTTTAAATATGTTTCTTAATTCTGAATATTGTCAACATTACTATTTTGGGTCTCAGATATTTTTATGCTTTCTATAAATACTCTATAAATATCGAGCTTTGTTGTGAAGTTCAGTTAAGTTACTTGGCTAGTTTGAATGTTTAGTTAGAATTTTGTGTGTATGATTTGTTTGGAGAGTCAGAGAACTGCTTACTTTATAGTTTCTATGAGTAAGGCCTTCCTGAGCATTGTCTACAGGATAGTGTTCTCCCACCTGGTTGCTAGGAGCAGGCTCTGTGCTGCTTCCATATAATTTCCTATGTATCGTTTTGGATATTTCTTTCCTGTTATCACAGCTCTGGAATCCCTCCGTTCAACCTTGTCCCTGTCCTGAAAGCTCCAGCCAGACATTCTCTTTTTCTTGGTCCTTCTGCTCCTTTTTTTTGGTTAGTATCTACAGACTCCACCTTCATGGTGGGACATGTAGCATGTAGCCCAGACTGGCCTTGAACTCCCTATAGAGTTGTATCAGTCAGGGGTCTCTAGAAGTAACAGAACTTACTGGCTGAATCTCTATATACATAAAGGGGATTTATTGGCATGACTTACAGGCTGTAGTCCAGCTAACCCAACAATGGCTGGCTGTGAATGGAAAGTCCAAGAACCTAGTGGTTGCTCAAGGCTGGATGTTTCAGCTGGTCTTCAGTACTTGCTGGAGTCTCAAAGAAATAGACTCTAATGCCAGTGATAGAATGGATGTGCTAGGAAGGCGAGGACAAGCAGGCAGAGAGCAAAAGCTTTCTTCTATGGCCTTAGTCACACTTCTAGCAGAAGATATGACCCAGGTATATCTTCCCACCTCAAGATCTTGATGAAAGCCACATGTCATCCTGCCTCAAAGGTCCAGACTAGAAGTGAACCCATTTCAAACCAAGCAAAAGATTTCTCATAGGTATGCCCTCAATTTCTGGATTGTAGTTCATTTTAGATGTAGTTAAATTGACAACCAAGAATAGCCATCACAGTAGTCAAGGATGGTCTTGAATTTCTGATCTTCCTACTTCTATTTCCGAATTGTTGGGATTTCAGGCATGTGCCAGCATTTCCGTCCCATCTTCTTTTTCTCATGTGTTAATACTTTGTGGTTTTTATAGTGGTAACTGTGCTGTTCTGAATGCTCAGTTTTCTGCTCTGTCTCTGTAACACAGTTATGTTACTTTTCACTGTGTATTCCTAGTATGTCGGTTGAAGAAAACCCGAGACTAGTTTTCACTGAACAGTTGCATCTCAGGTGGCTTGGATACTTATGTTGATCACCGCTACTGGACCCTATGCCAGTGTCATAGTTGCTGCAGTTTCATTTGGAATTCAGTATCATTTATCATGGTATTTGTCATAGTTCTCTCTTA
The DNA here is from genome assembly GCA_019843965.1 of Rhynchomys soricoides. Lineage (NCBI taxonomy): Eukaryota > Metazoa > Chordata > Mammalia > Rodentia > Muridae > Rhynchomys > Rhynchomys soricoides. The sequence goes on along the minus strand of JADRCH010000355.1, from coordinate 927,829 downwards.
GCTTCACAACACTGCACATTTGCATTAAGTGCTTGATACACTGATTTAATAGGAATAGAGGAAAGAGGTATCATCAAGTGGTGTTAAAGTGCTTTGCTGGGGACCGAAATGAAAGTTCAGTGGTTAAAGAACACTTGCTGTTCTTGCAGAGAACCCAAGTTCAGATCCCAGTACCCACATTGAGTGACCCACAACTATGTATAACTCTAGTCTCAGGGGTTCTGATGCCCTCTTCTGTCTCCACTGACAACTGCGCACATGTACTGCATGTACATATACCCAGGTACACACATAAAATAACATAAGTAAATATCTGTAAGTCTTAAATAAGATGAAATGAGGCTGGAGAGATGGCTTCTAAGTTAAGAGCACTAGCTGCTCTTGCAGATGACCCAGGTTCAATTCCCAGCACTCTGAGGATGGTTTACAACAGTATGCAATTCCAATTCCAGGGGGATCCAAAGCCCTCTTCTGGCCTCTGTGCATATCAGGCACACACGTGGTGCACATACATGTATGCAGGCAAAAACATTCATATACATGAAATATATGTATAATAAATTAATCTTAAAATGTTTGCTGGGACCATTGAGTTAGCTCAGCAGATAAGGGTGCTTTCTGACAAACCTGATGACCTGAGTTTGATCCTGGTACCCATATGGTGGAAGAAGAGAAGCAGTCCTTGCAAGTCCTCTTACCTCCATACTTATTATTATTGCATGGTCACCTCTAAAAGGTGAATATAATAAAAACTGATTTTGAAAATGTTTTCCTGAGCAGGTGAGATGACACTGTGGCTAAAAGTCAGTCTTGCCTTCAAAACCAGTGACCTGAGTTTGACTTTGATCCCAAGACCCCTATGATAGAAGAATATGACAAGTTGTCCTCTGATTTCTGTATGTTCAACACACACACACACCCAAACCCACACATATACATCATACAAACCACACATGTACACCACATATCACACACACATTAAATAAGCAAATGTTTAGGTTCTCAGCACTCTAAGCCTCTGACCACAGTCTGTAACTCCAGGTACAGAGGTCCTGACACTTTCCTCTAGCCTCAGCAGGCACTGCATACCTGTGGTGCATAGACATACATGCGGGCAGAAAAACTCATGCATGTACAATAAGACTCTATTAAAGGGGCTGGAGAGATGGCTCAGCGGTTAAGAGCACTGACTGCTCTTCTAGAGGTCCTGAGTTCAATTCCCAGCAACCACATAGTGGCTCACAACTGTCTGTAATAGGATTCAATGCCCTCTTGTGTGTCTGAAGACAGTGACAGTGTATTCACATATATAAAATAAATAAATCTTTAAAAAAGAGAGAGAGAGATGTAATATGAAATAAACTTTTTTAAAAAACTCTTATCAAAAACATCTTGGGGAGTGCTTATTTTTAACCTATCTGAAGTTCAGGGGGAAGGTTGATATTGATGGCATTTTATTACCCCAGCGCTGTGCATCATTCTCTGTATCAGATAGACTGAATTGACAGCCTGGATTATTGGTACCATTTTTTGTTTGTTTGTTTTCCTTTTTCTTTTTTCTTTTTATTTTCTTGTAGTTCCCTGGAAAACCAGCTTAAAAGCCTCATTATTTCTCCTGCCCCAGAACTAGTTTATCCCTGAAGCTGCCACCAAATGCATTTACAAAGGTTTTGCCATACTGCCTGAGTCAGTTGATAGCAATGTGGACAAACACCAGAAACCCCGAAAACATACAAGGATTAGGATTCTGACTTGTTTCTGCAAGTGCAGATAGCTTGGTCCTAAACATGGATACGTGCCTGGGGAAGATTTTTGACTGATCTCAAGGCTCCACAGAAGCAGGAAACAAAGGCAAAGGCAGAGTTAAAAACCAACTAGCTGAATACTGTGCTCCAAGTACACACAGAGCTCTTGTGCATTTAGGCATATGAGAAACCATCACTACCAGTCTTAAGTGCCATACACAACAAAAAAGAAATGCAGACTTTCTAGAGTCAATTTTGAAGAAAACTATATCCTGACAACAACTACTGCAAACTGTGTTCATGCTGATGCCCATGTACATGTGCGTATGCATGTGGAGGCTAGAAGTCAACCTTTGATGCTGTTTCTCTAGTGTTGTCCACCTTGATTCTTTTGAGACTGGGTCTCCCTTAGGTCTGAAGTTCTCTGATGAAGCTGTCTGGCTCCTGAGCCCCAGGGATCTGCTTGTCTCCACCTCTCTAGCACTAGGATTATACTAAGCATGTGCATTTTTACCTAAGTTCTGAGGATCAAACTCAGGTCTCCACACTTGCAAGGCAAACACTTTATGGATGGAGCCATCTCCTAGGCTCTGAATAATTGAGTTTTTTAGTTAAAAACAAGCCAGAGATAGGTAGATCTCTGTAATTTCAAGGCCAGCCTAGTCTTCATAGTAAGTTCCAGGACAGACAGGGTTACATAGAGAGACACTGTCTCAAACAACAAAACACACATACAAAAAAAAAAAAAACCCGGAAACATAAGCCTAAATCTAATTATGAGTCTGTTGGTTTCTGTGCGGGTGAGGTAGTGTTTTAGTTGTTGTTGTTGTTGTTGTTGTTGTTTTTGTTTGTTTGGTTTGGTTTGGTTTTTTGTTTGTTTGGTTTTTTTTTTTTTTTGTGAACTTGACACAAGCCTGAGTCGTTTGGGGAAGAGGGAACTTCAATTGAGAAAATGCTTCTTAGGGGCTCTGTAGGCATGACCTAGCAGTTAAGAGCAGTTACTGCTCTTATAGAGGACCCAGATTCAGTTCCCAGCATTCACATGGTACTATAACTCCAGTTTCAGGGAATCTAATACTTTCTGATTTCCACAGGCACTGAACACATGTGGTGCGCATACATGTATGCAGGCAAAACAGTAACACACATACAAAATAAAAATGAGTAAGTGTATTGGCTGGTTTTGTGTGTCAACTTGACACAAGCTGGAGTTATCATAGTGAAAGAAGCTTCAGTTGAGAAAATGCCTCCATGAGATCCAGCTGTAAGGCATTTTCTCAATTAGTGATCAAGGGGGGAGGGCCCCTTGTGGTTGGTACCATCTGTGGACTGGTAGTCTTTTGTTCTATAAGAAAGCAAGCTGAGCAAGTCAGGGGAAGCAAGCCAGTAAGAAACATCCCTCCATGGCCTCTGTATCAGCTCCTGCTTCCTGACCTGCTTGAGTTCCAGTCCTGACTTCATTTAGTGATAAACAACAGCATGGAAGAGTAAGCTGAATAAACCCTTTCCTCCCCAACTTGCTTCTTGGTCATGATGTTTTGTGCAGGAATGGAAACCCTGACTAAGACAGTAAATCTTTAAAAAGAAAAAGAAAACATTTTCTGTGCAGATGGTCCTTAGTTGTGTAAGAAAGCAAGCAGAGCAAGCCATAGAGAGAGCATTCCAGAAACAGTAGCCTTCTGTGGTCTCTGCTTCAGTTCATGTCTCCTCTAGGTTCCTACCTTAACTTCCCTCAGATGGACTGTGATGGGGATGTGTAAGGCCACTAAATTCTTTCCTTCCCAAGTTACTTTTTGTCATGGTATTTTATCACAGCAACAGAAAGAAAACTAAGCCAGTTAGCATATTGAATTTTAGTTGGCGTTTAAGTCCTTGGCCCCTGTGCTACTCTGGAAGTCCAGAAAAGGCTCAGCATAATTGTAAGCAGCATTTAGCCACACTGGTTGTTACCTCATGCTGGAGGGCCAAAGCAGCATGTGTTAGTGAGGGAACATTTGAGAACAGGAATGCAGTGTTTTTACAACCACTTTAGGCCATTAAAAAAAATGAAATCAGATCTGTTGTTCATAAAGAACGCAACTCTGGCTGGCCACACATCCAGATGCTGCTCCACAGAGAAAACAAGACAACGAGGGACAAACTGCACCAGAACTGCTTTCTCCCCAAATGGAAGAAGGAAGACTGAGGTGTGACCAGCATGCACGGGAATGGTCTAAGGAGGGGGAGGGGGAGCTTCTGCTCCTTGTTCTTGGGTTAACTGTCTCTAAACAGGGAAATGCTCACTGTTTTTGAAACACAGAAACAGATTTCTCCAGCTTCTTTAATCAGTAGATGAGGAGAAACAATAAGATAAAAACTATTTAAAGCAATCATGAGCATGCATTTTTTATATATTTCAATCACTGATATTTCGAGATGGATATTGAGATTAAGCAGGTTGATTAGCCTCAAAGAAATTAAATGTAGTAAACAAATGTCTTATATAAGATGATCACAAGTGGATTGTTTTCAACCATTAGGGAACAGACGGTTTAATGTTACTTATATCATTTTATATCATTTTAGGTTATAAGAGAAGCACTGTGGCTGACACTTGCAACCCCAGCACTTTGGAGGTGGATCAGGAGTTAAAGGCCAGGGTCGGCTACATGGAGAGTTAGAGACTATTTTAGTTTAGGTTACTATTGCTGTGATGAAACACCACGACAAAAGCAAGTTAGGGAGGAAAGGGCTGATACTTCCAGATTGCTGTTCTTCATAGAAGGGAGCTGCTTCACAGCTGAGGCAGTTTTCCTAATCGAGGTTCCCTCTTTCAAATGACTTTAGTTTATGTCAAGCTGACATAAAACTACCCAGCACAGAAACCCAACTGGGCTACTTGAGACCCTGTCTCAGAAGCAAACAAAATACAGGGAAGGGGTAGAAAAAATGGCTTAGCGGTTAAGGGAGAGCCCTGCTTTTGCAGAAGGCCCTAGTTTGACTCCTACCACCCATGTCTAGCTGTTCACAACTATCTGCAACTCCAAGACCAATTGTGTGTGGTTTTAATGTCAACTTGCCACAAATTAGACTCACCTAAGTAGGGAGCCTCACCTGTCCTGTTTGCCCCGATTGATGTGGGAAGATCCACCCCCACTGTAGGTAACACCTTCTAATAGGAGCCCGGATTTGTTGCTGATTCCTTAGATGATAGCAGAACCAGGGAATCCAAGCTTTCATTGTGGAATAGACCAGCAGCCCTCCAGGAAGCTTCCAGGCTTCTGGCAGTAGATTGAGATTACTGAGGCACTCTCCTTGTAGACTGAGTATTGGTTGTCATCCTCCAGTAAGAGACAGCTACTGAGACACTCATCCTCAAAGACCAAATAAACTTCGTGGTTCTCAGCTTCTCAGGTGTGAATTGGCTGTTATTACTATCTTAACACTTACATAAATTCAAATACACAACACACAGCAGGACCCTGACTAAAATAGGATCTGACACCTTTAGGCACCTGCACTCAAATGAACACACACACACACATACTTAAAAATAAAAATATATAGGGCTGGAGAGATGGCTCAGCAGTTAAGAATACTTGCTGCTTTTTCAGAGGACCTGGATTCAATTCCCGGTACCCAAATGACAGGTAACAACCACTTGAGACTCCAGTTTCAGAGGCTCCAATGCTCTCTTCTGACTCCTTGTGCACAACCACACATGTAATACATAGACATACCTGCAAGAAAACACCCATACACATAATACAAAAATAATAATTTAAAAAATTTAATCTTTAAAAGCTTGTCACTTTATGAAACCTTGATTTAATTACAGTTGTCAGTAGAATTACAGGAAGCTTCAGATAAAGTTTTAAATATCTCTCAGATGCTCAAATCATAAACAGTAGCATTAAAATTATTTTACTGTGGATCAAAGACTGTTAAGCTATCATAACCAAATAACTTTTAGCAATTGTCAACACAAATTAATAATCCATTAGTAAATTAAAGAATAAAGCCCACCTGATTATATCATTCAGCGCCGAGATTTCTTAGTTAAATTTTGCTTGTCTTAGAGAAGAAAAAGAAAGAAAAACCCTTAAACATAACAGTATTTATTTACTTATTAATATATTATGACTTTATTGCACAGCAGATTACATGCAACATAGTGTTCTCCAGTGTAATATATTATGACTTTATTGCACACCAGATTACATGCAACATAGTGTTCTCCAGTGTTACAGCAGTTAGCAAGACAGACAAAGCAAGCCTTTTCCCTCCCCTTTGGAATCTCATTAGCATTGAGAAGCCATCCTATTAAATAAATTAAAAGACAAATGAAGTGTGTGTTTTGCCAGGTGGTGACTAACAAAGATTAAAGAGGAGGGAAGAGGCATAGATGTTTGTGAGAAGCTGGGCTGAAAGAATAGTCAGGAAAAGCCTAGTGACATTTGAGTGCAGAGCTGTAAGGCAGGTGGACAAACCAGACCCAAACCAACGCAAGCTAGAATCTCTGTATAAAATAAGAATGTGTGCTAGAGGGTTTAGTGAGGCAAAGAAAGAAAAAGTGGCAAAGAGAACAGGTGCTGTTACCTGCTTGGGCTACACTGCTCAAAAGCAACTCAATCATAATTTGCTCTTTTAATTTGCCTTTTAATCTATGAGTTCCCAAATGTTCCATTCCTTTCTTTACACATTAAAAAATATTTACTTTTATTTTATAGCTCTATATGTCTGTGTGTCTGTGTCTTTGTGAGTTGAGTGTATGTCACATGTGTGCTGATACCCCTTGGAGGCCAAAAGAGAGCATTAGATCCCCTAGAGCTGGGCATATAGGCCATGATGAGCTGCCTGGTGTGGGTACTGAATTCAGGTATTCTGCAAGAGCAGGAAGCACTCTTAACAGCAGAGCCAACTCTCCAGCCCCCTTTTACCACACATATTTAAGAATTTATTATAGTTTTTCAGAGAGTTGCCTTATGTAGCCTTGGCTGAATTAGACTTACCCAGCCTCAATGTGGATCCACCTGCTTCTACTCCATCTCAAGAAACTTCTTGAGCAGCTCTCATAGTGGTGCTGAGAAGGGAACAGAAGTTGGATCGTCATGAGTGATGGGCTGCTGGCTGATTCACAGATCCCTTGCCTTGCCAAGTTGGGCTTTGGCTTTTAAAGCACGCCAGTGTGTTGAGCACTGTATGCTAAGGTTCCAGGAAGATGGAGGGTACCAGAATGCTAACTGAAAGCCCTGGCACACTTTAAGAACACATGCCTGCTTTCTAAGACTGAAGGTCTTCTTTCTGCTGTCCATTCTTTTAATGTGTGTGTGTGTGTCTGTGTCTGTGTCTTTGTCTGTGTGTTTGGATGGGTGAGCACATGTCAGAGGACAACCAGTGGGAGTTCTCCCCTCTCACCATGTTGGTCCTGGGAATGGAACTTGGGTTGATAGGCTCGGAGCAAGTACAAAGTTAAGCCATCTCATTGGCCCATACTGTCTGTTCTGTTTTCTTGAGACACAGTCCCTGGGCTTTGTACTATATGGCAAGTTCAACGTGAACCAGCCTGGCTTTGAATTCAAAAAAATCCACCAGCTTCTGTCTCCCAGGTGCTAGGATTAAAGGTTTGTGCCAGCACATCTAGTTCTCATACCACCTAAGCTAAAGAATTATGACAACATCTGCCCAACCTTTTATAATAGACTTATAATGTAGACAATTATGATTTTTAAATTAAAAAGAATTGTGTGTGTGTTAAGAATGAGTGTGTGAGAGAGACAGTGTGTGTGTGTGTGTGTGTATTTGTGTGTGTGCACTGTGTGTCATAGGATAAGTTTTGAGAGTCAGTTGTCTTCTTCCATTGTGGGTTGTCAAGCTAGGTTTCAAATGCTTTTACCCGCTGAGGTGTCTCATCAGCTCAGACAAAGAGTTTAGAGCGCTCAGAGAATTTACAGAATTTAACTCTTCCCTTTTATCCTTTTCTTTTTTGTTAGCATCTTTTAAAAATTGTATTTATTCACTTTACATCCTAATATTAGCCCCTCCTCCCAGTACCCCGTCCCACAGATCCTCCCCCCATTCTTCCCTCCCCTTCTCCTCTGAGAAGGGGGAGCCCTCTCTAGGTACCCCCTCCTTTTTTTTCTTTTTAAAGACAGGAGTCTCATGTAGTCAGGATGACTTCTAATTTGCTCTTGTAGACAGGAATAATCGAGAACTCTTAATCCTCCTGCCTTTGCTTTTGGAGTGCTGGGATTCTATGCATGCCACATGTTTTTATTTTGTTTAGAATTTAAATAAATAATTGTTTATGGTGTTGTTTTCAGAGTGGAAAGATCAACAGACCAAGTCATCAAACCTGTCAATGTGGGGGCTCTATCAAAGTGGGTTGGGAAGATACCCCCAGATGTCTTACAAGACATGGCAGTGATTGCACCCATGCTTGCCAAACTTGGATATGACCCATATGCCAATCCCCCTAACTACGGAAAACCTGACCCCAAGATCCTTGAAAACACCAGAAGGGTAAGTGAGACACTCAAAATAACTAGGAAAAATAGACATGTTTTTTGGTTTGAGTAGATTTTTCTTGTTTGTTTTTTTTTTCATGCTTTTTATGACCAGAAAATTATCTTAAATTACCATTGTCTAACTTGCTGAATGCTCTATCATTAGAAGTCTGCAGAGTCGTCAAAACCCTTCTTCTCAGAAGCTGCGGGACAGCAGCATGCTTTTGCTCAGTTTGTAACATTTCCACAAACAACAGAATTATTAGTGACCTTACTTCTGGTTTCTTTTTTCCTCTCCTTAAGTGTAAGGACCACTTTGCTTTTAAGGCTTTGTTTAGCTGAAGTATGGTTTCTTGACCTCCTGAGGGCTAAGCAGTAGCTCCATGAGAAGAATGATATACTAGCCCTCTATTGAAAGATGTGGGTTGGGGAGATGGCTCAGTCAGGAAAGCTTCCTGCTCAGAGCTGAGGTCCTGGGTTCAGTCCCCAGAACCCACAGAGAAGCTGGTCTTGAAGTCCACCTCTATACACATGTGCATGTGCACTTCCCCCAACATGTGAAGGACACATACATAATAAAAATGAGTACATGGCATGGAGAGACTGCTCAGCAGTTAAGAGAACTGGATGTTCTTAGAGAGGACCTGGATTCAGTTCCCAGCACCCACATGACAGCTCACAACTGTCTCTAAGTCCAGCTCTGATGCCCTTTTTGGCCTCCAAGAGCTGTATGTATGGGGTGTACTTACATACGTTCAGGCAAAACACTTATACAATAAAAATAAATGAATAGGGTCACAGTTCTATAAAATATTATGCTAAACCCTTAAAGAACTAATCTGAATAAATACCTTGATGGTTAAATCTGATTTCAAATCATTATTCTGCATTTCTGTTTAAATTTTTTATTGCTTAAGATAAACATAAAATTTAAACTTTTGGGGGGGTCAGGGTTGAGGATTCAGACAGCCTCACATGGCTCAGGCTGGTCTTTAATTTTAACTCACTATATAGCAGAGGTGATGGGCACTGAACTCAGGTTCTATATTTTAGGGTTTTCTTTAAGGTTAGACTAATAAAGATGACATTAGACTATGTCAGAGTATCTGAACATTTTTTTAAGGTGCTTGATATATGCTAATGTCCATACATGTATACAAAAGACCTGAAAATCAGCATGACGGAGGTGATGGCTTTTAGATTTTTCCTAACTTTAATATTGCACTGATTAATGTTAGTGAAACATTATTTCCAGTTTACTGGCTGTTTGTATGTGTTCTATGAACTGCCTCCTAAGTTTCTGGAAGGCTTTATTACACTCACTGAAGTTTTGAACTGCCATTTGCTTAATATCAAATCAGCATTAGTCTGACATCCCACATAGCAATCCCTGAGAGTCTTTTTGTAATGGGCTGATAGCCAGCTTTCTCCTGTGCACAGAATGGAAGAGATTTTCATAAGCCTAGAGACATGTGTCAGTATTATTTCAGGGTTCCCAGGACAGTAGGCTAGAGTCTCACATGTGCAAGTCGTCTTGGCCAGGTTATTCTTGGCTTCCCTGAGTGGAGGTTGGGAGGAATGCTGTGGTTTGAACCCAGGAGACTCGAGGATATGTTTTATTCACTGTAGCTTTTGAAAGGGCTTCATGACACACACTGGGGGTGGGCAGTTGAGAAAGAAAAGATGAGCTCCATGTTTGAGCCCTTCATAAGATTGCATGCAATGCTAATGTGCCTGGAGTTATTTTTCATGTAGCGTGTATGCTGTGACACACATGTGGAAGTCAGAGGACAACTCTGTGGAGAGCTTCCTTTCCTTTCACTTTGATGTGGGTTCCAGGAATCAAACTCAGCTCTGCACCCCCAGCCATCTGAACCTAGTGAGCTGTCTTGCCAACCTTGACCTCGTGTTTTGAGTTGGAGTTTCTTTGTTTGTCTTACCAGTTACTAGCTGTATTTCAAACCAAATCCTGTACATCTTCAAAACGTTTCCTTTTTATTTGTTTCCTTTTGCCTGTGATGTCTCAGATGCTGATAATATGCAGCGGTCATGAGCTTGTATCATGATTATATACTCCAAAAAAGTGTCAGAATTGTGTGGCTCCAGAGGTGGCAGGGGTGGGGGAGTGGGTGGCTGGAGAAACTGTCTTTACTTATGGTGGAAAGTGGAAAGGAAAGGGATAGGAGAAAAATCACATTTGACTGGGAAATAGACATCCCTATTTCTAGACCTAAAAATCTTGTTTTTCACAGAGTGTGCAGAGCCCAAAAGTAGTGCTGTCTGAGTCAGCACATCTGAGGAGTACATTGTCCAATTCTAAATGAAAGTCATGTGTGTTGCAATTGCCATGACTCACACAGTAAACTGGAAATGAGATGCTAACACGGTCCATGCCCTCTTCCACAAGCCTCTAATCCCCAGATTGTGGTACACTTTAATAAATAATGCTCTCCAGGTCACATTTCAGCCTTCTCCCTCTTCCACAGCTTCTGAACCTTTTTAGACTTAGTGACTTATTTGAGAACATGACCAAATATAGATTCCTCCCTATTTCAGAAACATAGGCATATACATACATTGAGTTTCGGTGGACACAGATTAAAGTCTCCTGTTTCATAGTGCTCTTGTCAAGCTCATCCACTCTTAAGACTTTACTACAACCTATTTGCTGGTAACTGTAATGTTGTGGGCTTTTATGAGTGGACCTTTGCTGAGCCAAAAAGTTCATTGTTCCTAACTGCTACTTGAGTGCACCAAAGAACTTCACACTCCAAATACAGACTGAAACTTACTGTCCAAACTTGTTGCTTGCTAGCTAGAGGCTGGCTGGCATTGTTCCATGACCAGAAGAAACCTAAACCAGATAATAGGAGTGTAGCTGTGATGCCCTACGTGTGCAGTCTGCAAGCCAGGGAGCAGACAGGAACTGGAGTGCACAGGTCAAGCCTAATGCTGTTTAAAGACCTGGCTGCTAAACTTGAAGAGTTGGGATCTTGGGTGTAGCTCAGTAGTAGAGCACTTTGCTAGAATGTGTGAGGCCCTAGATCCAATCCCATGTACTACTAAAAAATATAGTAAAATTGATCAGAGCTGGAAAGACGTTCCAAGCCATGTGTGAGAGGCAGAGCATAAAGACCAGTGAACCTCACTGACGTTCCCTGGAGTTCCAGGCCAGCCTGAACTACAGAATAAGGTCCCACATATACTCAAGAAAAGGTACATGTGGGGCTCGAGAGATGACTCAGTGGTTAAGAGCACTTGCTGCTCTTGCACAAGCACCCACATGGCAGCTCCCAGACCTCCCTGGGCACCAGGCACACATGCTGCACACACATACGTGCAAGTAAAACATCCATCCACATAAAATAAATAAAAAAGAAAAGCTCTATCACAGTAATACTTGAAGAGGCCATGAGACTGAGAGGAAGTGGAGTAAGACACGGAAGGTATTGGACTGGGGGAGGAGGGGAGACATGGTATAACCACAGTACTCGTGTGTGAAATTCTCGAAACAAAAATAAATGCTTGTTATTTCTTAAACAAGAAAAAACAAAGGAAGAGGGGGCAAAGCAGTTCCAAATACCCCATATCCCATGGAACCTCAGTAGAACTTACTAAGAGAAGAAGTAGTCAGTGGGAAACCAGGGGTCAGGGTGTGGGGCCCACGGAAGAAGACAGGAGGGAACTTGCAGTACCTGAGGGAGGTTGGGCTAACAGTCTAGACTGTGTAGTAAGAAGCTGCATCCAGGCCAGAGAGACGGCTCCGTTGGTGAGAGCACCTGCTGCAGGAGCCTTACAACCTGAGTTCTATCCATAGGACAGACCCTCAGTGGATGGAGAAAACCGACTACTGAAAGCTGTTCTCTGTACACACACCATGGCATGCCTGCGCACATACATAGGCACACACATTAACACACACACACACTTTAAGAAAGGAAGGAAGACAGGAAGGAAGGGAAGAAAGAAAAAAAGAAACTACTCCCATTGAAACCAGTACTTGCTAGAGCCTAGAAGGTACTTTTGCATGTTCAGGTATCTATACCAGCCAAAGCTGCTTTATGCTTGTGTCCATCTCTGTGCTCAGCATTCTTGTTTGTCTCGATTTCACCCTAGAGTCACCTAGCATTGCAAATCCCATGGGAAGACTCTTTTGAGTAGAGGGCTGGAGAGATGGTGTTTTTGTTAGAGTTTTCCCGCTGTGAACAGACACCATGACCAAGGACAACATTTAACTGGGGCTAGCTTATAGGTTCAGAGGTTCAGTCCATTATCACCAAGGTGGGAAAATGGCAGCATCCAGGCAGGCATGGTGCAGGAGGAGCTGAGAGTTCTACATCTTCATCTGAAGACTGCTAGCAGACTACTCACTTACGGGCAGCTAGGATGAGGGTCTTAAAGCCTACACCCACAGTGACACACCTACTCCAACAAGGCCACACCTACTCCAACACCTTCTCAAAGTGCCATCCCCTGGGCCAAGCATGTACAGACCACCACAGATGGCTTCATAGTAGATGCTTGCTCTTGCAGAGGACCTGCAAGTCACACCTACCTCCACTCCAACTCCAAGAGAGCTGATCATTTCATACACACACACACACACACACACACAATTAAAGTAAATCTTTAAAAATATGATTAAGTAGGTCTATGAGATATATGAGATATAGTCTAGATTTAGAACAGCATTTGCTTTTTTAAGTATTTGGAGATTTTATTTTCTTTGGATCCAGGTTTTTTATGTGATTATTCTATGGTCAGAGAACACACACAGACTATGGCTTCAATTCTTTAAATATGTTTGAAATTGCTTTGTGACCAACATTTAGCCTGCCTCGTGTGCATATGAACAACTGTTGTGCAGGTATGGTGTTCTGTAACTGTTACCATATTGTTTAGTCTGATAAATCCTAGTTGATTTATAAACTCGGAGAAGAGTGCAGTGGCAGTGGCCTCTTCTTTCAGTGTCAGGCCAGCTTCATGCGTTTTGAGTGTACATCACTGAGAGGATAAGCAGTCATCGGTTGAAGAAGCAACTATTACTATGAGGAGTGCCAGCACTGATGTTCTTTCCTAGAAGTCGGCCTTGTCTGATAAGCAGAGGGCATTCGTGGTTTGTTTAACTCACCCTTTAATTTTTAATCTGTCTGCGTATCTAAAGTGATGAACTGTTGGTATTGTAGTTACCTGAGTTTGGCAGTCCCTTCACTTTAGATGAGATGTTTAGTTCCTTACATGCATTGTAATTACTAATCTGCTGGGCTGAAGTCTGCCATCAAGTGCTTATTTCTTAATTTTGAACCATCTGTCCTTGTTCTTTTATTTTCCTGGCTTCTTTTGGATTAATCTATTATTATTTTTAGTCTTTTATCCACTGTGACAATTATCTCCTCATTGTAGCTGTGCTTTGTGTTTGTCTATTATGGTTTCTCTAGAACAAGGGCTGCACAGTTTTTTCCTGTAAACAGATAGTTATTAAATATTTTATGCATTGTAGGCCACATGAGTACTGTTTTTCTTGATGCAGATTTCTTTCCAGCATCTTTTATTTTCAGCCCGATGCCTGCCTTATTAGGGTTTGCTAGCTACTAATTCTCTTAGTTTGGTTTTTAAGCTAAAATGCCTCTCTTTGAGAACTTTTTAATTGCATTTATTTCCTTTGTATTGGGGCAGATGCATAGGCACCACCATGCCTGGCTCTGTATTGTATCTGTGTGTGTGTTGGAGCTGGGGGTGGGAGGGTGTGGGGATGTAGGCTAGAGGGTGACTTCTTCCTCAGTTACTCTGCACGTTATTCTTTGAGGCAAGGTCTCTCTATTGAACCCAGGTCTCACAGATAAGACTTAGCCAGCCTCTCTGGAGAGTCCCTCATTTTCACCATCCAATCCCTGGGAGTGCAGGGGAGTCAGCACACCCACCCAGCATTTCTGTGAACCTTCATTCTTGCATGACAGTGCTTTATCTACTAAACCATCTCCTAGCCCCATCCTGGCTTTTTATTAGTTTTAAACTAAATGAACTTATCCTTTAGTTCACAGATCCTTTTTTCTTATGAATTTAATTTGCCACCCAGTGACATTTTTGTTTCAAACAATGCATTTTCCAATTCTTGGATTTTCATTTCTCTTCTGGAACTTTCCATCTCTTCATTATACTTGTCTTTTCTGTGTTCTTCAGAATGTCAGTGACACTGGCCAGAAACATCTCTGCACTGTTGCCTGAAGGGTTTGCCTTCCAAGTTCTCTGCTTAATTGAAGCCTGGGGTGTTGACCTCCCTTAGTGCTAATATGAAGTGGATTTGGAGTTTATTATTAGAAGAATTTGGCATTGATTTAAAATTAACTTAGGTTTAGAAATAATGATGCTCAGGGGAAGATTGGTATAGGACACACTCGTGTGGATTTCTTGAGAGATACTTGCCTCGTCTTTTTCTTGCTATGGATATAATTTTGGAAAGTTCTGAATTTTTCTCTTCAAAGGAGTGCTAAGAGATTCAAATGAGATGCCAGGGTGTTTCCTGATGTGTACTGCATAGGATTACAGCTGAGAAGGAAACAAAATCCTAGAAGTGAGATAGTTTACTATAAATTAAACAGTCTTGTTTGGGAAATTCTGAGATGGTTTCACCTGGGAAAGGAGTAAAATTATACTCAGGATCATATTTTTTCAGGAGTTACACATTGTTTGTTGCTATGACAGACACTCTATTTGAAATCTCTCTATCAAAGGCCTGTCTCCATGATAGCAACCCTTGAAGCAGATGATGTTCATTGTTGTGAATTGTTTGTTTGTTTTTGATTTTGGTTTTGGTTTTTGAGACAGGGTTTCCGTGTGTAGACCTGGTTGTCCTGGAATTTACTCTGTAGATCAGGCTGGCCATGAACTAATAGATGTACCTGCCTTTGTCTCCTGAATGTTAGGACTAAAGGCATGGGCCACCTGTTTTGGAATTTTTGATTCTCAGCTTGTGAGAGGCTTCAGCCAGACTTCTGAGTGAGGAGCCTTTTCCTCCCCATGTCTGCTTAAGTTTCTGTCTTTCTGTCCCATGCCAGTACTTCAGAGATAGCCTTACCTTCACTGTCTTCACCCATGGGCCTCTGTTGACCCTTTAGAATTATGGATTATATTTATTTGCATGTGCTTGTGTCTTAGGAGTTTGTTGCCATGGTGGGCCTTTTGTATGAAGGTAGAGCTATGGGACTGGAGGGGTGACTTGGTTCATGAAGACTAGGCATAGTGGCATGAGCCAGTAATCCCAGTGCTACACAGATAAGAGAATGGAGGATTCCTGGCCAGCTAGTTTAGTTGAATTGGTGAGCAACGAGTTCAGTGAAATTGTCTCAAAAAGCGGAGGAAAACACTCGACATTGACCACTGGCCTCTTCATGCATGTACACATATACCCACTCATGTAAGCATGTATATAAAAACACACACACACTAGAACAGGAAGTGAAACAAACACTTTTTTTCCTCCTTTATTTGGCTGGAATGATCATTCAGGTCTTAGAGTGAGCTTCTCTGCGGTTGAACACCAGCTTTTAATTTTGGTTTTCCTCTTGGAGTTAAATGATTTAAGGGAGATACTGACCTTTAGCCTGATTCCCACATCCCCACACCACATGTGCTATCTAGATAAAGGACTGATTTCCTTGGTTTGTATTAGTAACGCCACTGGGAGTTAGCTGGACTGAAGTTTGAATTCATCATCTGGCCTCTGGGAAGTCAGCTGCCTGCTGCAGCCCTGCTCTGGTCATCCTCCCTCTGCACAACACACACACACACAGTCCAGCACACTGATCTTGAGCTGTAGTCTTCAGAACCTTATCCTGGGGGCTGGAGAGATGGTTTCATAGCTAAGAGCACTGGCTGCTCTTCCAGAGGAAGGGTCAACCCTCAGCAACCATGTGGTGACTCACAACCGTCTGTAACTCCAGTTCCAGGGAGGATCTGACACTCTCTTCTGGACTCCATGGGTACTACATGAATGTCCTACACAGACATACATGCAGGCAAAACACCGATACACATAAAATGAAAACAAGCAACAAACTGTGTAGACCAAGTTTGCATGGAACTCACAGATTCTCTGCCTCCTAAGTTCTGGGATTGAAAGCATGTCCCACCATCCTGGGCCTGAATTCAAAGTCTTACTGCTAAATTTTATATATTGATATTATATACTGTGACAGGAACGGTTTTCTATTTAATACTAGGTGTGTATTCCCAATTTAAGCACATTTTGGCTCGTCTTTATCCAGCAGTTATAGCACTGAAACTTCTGATTTGAATTAAAGGCATTTTTAGAGTGGAGTTTTGTACTTCTGTGCTGACTAATTCATTTATCTTCATGATATAGGAAGCATTATCATTTTCCTCGTTGTTTCCAAACAGGACGAGATTGTTGAACTTTGTAAGAACCCAGTCTGATGTGCACACTGATGAGAACATGTAAACATGCATGTTACCAGCTGTTAGCATTTCTGTTTTGGAGATAATGAGTCTCTTCTGGGTCACACAAGCCCAGAGGGACCAGGAGTGTAAACTTCAAAGCTGGCTTCCTTCCTGTACTGTCATTCCTGGCTGGAATTGTGTTTTTTCTGCATGTGAAAATACCAAGTTATAATTCCTCAAGAGAAAAAGTAATAAAAACAATGAATTGTATTTCTGATGAGTAGCAGGCAGAGCATCACTGTTGGTGAGATTCTGTCAGGGGATGAAATGAAAATTAATCCAGTACTGCACATAATTACATATAATTGGAAGGAAAAAAGCAAGAATTATAGTGAGTTTAGAGAAAGAAGCGTGAATAATAAAGGATATTCTAACCTACAGCAAAGTTTGAATTTACAGCTTTGGATGTGAAGAGACTGTGAGACCAATCTTTGGCCTTTACAGTTAAAAATATGAGATTGGGCTGTAGCAAGTGATGTAGCGCCTGTCTGAATATGCCATGCCCTGAGTTCTATCCAAAGTACTGTAGAAATAAGTAAAGTAAAACACAGTATGTGTACATTGAAAAAATCCTGTGAACAGAAGCAACATTTTAGTCTGAGGTGCCTAGTATAGTACCAAGTACATAATCTGGGCACCAGCATTTATTGATTTATTGTTGGTTGTTGCATAAAACTTTCTAATTGTAAGGTTTTTGTTTTAGGCTAAGGAGGTTGGAGGCCATTACTTCCAGGCAGATATGTTCTTATGGACCAGCTGTACCCTACAAGAGCAGCGCTGGGCACTGGTACAGAGACTATGTGGCCCACAAAGCTTAACTAGTTACTGTGTTACATAGTATAGTTACTCTTTGGCTTCGGTCCATTCACAAACAGTTCACCACCACCGCACCCCCTGCCTTGAGGAGGAGACAGCAGGGCACGCATTTGTTTTAATTTATTGTTTTATTTTCCTCCTTAGAAAATTTAACATGTGTTTGTGGGTGGGGGCTGGGGTGCCTACAGAGGCTAGAAGAGGGTGTGGGTCCCCTGGAGCCTGAGCTGCCCAGTGTCAGTGCTAGAAACGGAACTCAAAAGAACAGCAAGTGCTCTTAACTGCTGAGCCATCTCTCCAGCCCTCAGATGGGATTTAAAAAAAAAAAAAATGTGTGGATGCTTTGTTCAGATTTATATCTGCTTACTACATGTGTGCCTGGTGGCAGAAGAGGTCAGCGGATGAGATCAGCTTCCCTGGAACTGTATTTATGGGTGGTTGTGAGCCACAAAAACCTGATCCTCTGCACGAACAAATGCTCTTAACCACTGAGCCATCTCTCCAGCCCTGCTGTGGTTCTTATAGTCTAGCCCAGTGAACTTTGTAAGGTTAATGTATTTGTTGTTTAAAAGTTTAGGACAGCCAGGGCTACACAGATAAACCCTGTCTCGAAAAAAAACAAAAACAAAAACAAAATTTTATCTTTCCAACTTGACTCAGGGAAGACTTGAAGGACTAGTGGGACTATTATCTGTATATACCTATCATAGACTTTGGTTCCTACAGTCTTCCCTGACTGCTTCCTCTCTCCTATGCGTGTATGACACACAGCTTTGGCTTCAGATGTTTTCTTATGTGGAAGTTGCGAGTACTCTGCTTCCTGGGTATACACATCTGGAAGAAAGTTGTCCCATATAACCAACTGAGTTAAGATTCAAAGACACATATGAGAGCTTTGCTTATTTGTTGTTTTAAAGATTTACTTAATCTAATGGTGTGTGCATGTAGATGTCACACATCTGAGTACAGGTGCCCATAGAGTCTGGAAGAGGGTATTGGATCCATAGAGCTGCAGCTGCAGATGGTTGTGAACCTGATGTGGGTACTGAAAATACCACAGGGCCCTCTGGGAGAACAGCAAATGCTTTTAAGCTCTGAGCCATCTCTCCAGACCCCATGTGAGAGGTCTTTTTGTTTGTTTGATTGATTGTTTGATTGTTTTGGACTGTGCAGGCTACACAAGTGGTGTTTCCCACAGCACTGTGTATAACCCTGGGTCTCCATCTACAAACTGGATATTCTAATGGTAATACCCTAGGCATATATTGTTTGCATGTGATAGACTGCATGATGGCCTATGAAGACATCCACTTCCCATTGCTCTGATGTGAGCGTGTCTCTTTGTCTAGCAAAAGGAGGATACAGGTATAATTCAGGTCCTTATGGGGGGTGGGCTATAGAAGAGGTTGCAGTGACGAGAGCAGAATCTGTGGAGGGAGTGTGACTTTGCTACCTTGCTGCAGTGAAGATGGAGGCCTGGCATTTTTAAAACCATCACATCTTGGCTCCTTTTCTGTGTGTGTGTGTGTGGGTGTGTGTGTGTGTGTGTGTGTGAGAGAGAGAGAGAGAGAGAGAGAGAGAGAGAGAGAGAGAGAAATATCTTAAGAAGAAACCAAGTGGAGCCTTTAACTCTTGGCTTGAAATTTCCTTGGCTATACCTTTCAGTCCACTAGGTACATTTCTCCTTTCTGCTATCCAGGCTGCTGAACTTGTAGTTACTGCTTAACAAACTCTCCTGCCTCCATGTTGTCCCTCCCATCCTTTAAAATGCTCACAGGCAGGCTCTTCAGAGCCCAAAAATCTACTCAATCAGTTTTTGGGCATTTAGGCTTCTGTAATAGCTGCTCTCCTTATAGTCCTGGCTCCTACTTGCCTCTCCATTCTGATGCTATCAACATTTATAGGCATGTGTTACAAGAGAATAGTTTCATCCAGTGTTGCTTCTCTGCTGAAACAGAACCCATACCCTCAGACATATTAGCCGATTAAAACAACGAACACACATAATCTTAGCACCCAGGGGTAGGGGACCCAGGTGTATCTTGAAAGGTCTCATGTGCGTTCAAGAGAGAAACTGACTTTTGGGGGATGAGGAGTTGATTAGAATAGTTACCAGTGCCAAAGACAGACAGACAGCAACATGGTTGGGACTTTGAGGAGAGTCTGACCCCCAGCAACAGAGACAGACAGCGTGGCAGGGTCTCTGGAGATAAGAATCAGGCCCAAGTTGCAGAAGTTGGATTTCTTAGAGCTCTCTGAGGATGGGCCTGGTTTCAAAGCACAAGGCTGTAACCAGGCTCTCCAGTTCCCAAGAAGTAGGTAGGGAAGGGAGCAGGATGTGTGGCCACAAATACCTCCTTTTATGTAACTCACTTCACCAGAACAGAAACCCTGGACCTTGAAGTGTGATAGCTAGAGTTTCATAGACTCTATGTCTCAGCGGGTGTCTGTCAGTATCTATGAAGGGAAGAGCTGCTGCAGGCATTGTGACCTAAACAACAGTCAGGTCGGAATACATTCTTCGAAAAACAGGTTTAAAGAATTATTCTATTTTATGCGTATGAGGACTTTGATGATGTGTGTGTATGTACACATGCATGCAGTGCCTCTAAGGTTAGAAAAGGGCACTGGGTCCCTGGAACTGGAGTGAGGGTAGTTGTCAGCTTATGCCACCATGGGTGGTAGGAATTGAACAGCTAATGCTTTAAGCCACTAAGCCCCTCTCATATTACAATTTTTTTTTTTTTTTTTTGAGATAGGTTTTCTCTGTGTTGCTCTGGCTGTCCTGGAACTCACTATGTAGACCAGGCTGGCCTCCAACTCACAAAGTTCCTCCTGCTTCAGCCTCCCAAGTGCTGGGATCAAAGGTGTGCGCATGTTGTCAAGCCTGGTTATTCTTTGTTTCCCTGTCCTTAGCTCCCACAGCAGGCAGCTCCCTAATGCTTGTAACCCCAGCTCCAGGGGGCTCAGCACCCCTTTTGGCTTTTGTATGCATCTTTACTCATGTGGCATCTGCAGACACAGACACAGGCAGATAGACATGAACACGGAAACATACACATAAACACAAATGAATAAGTGAATCTTTTAAAGAATCTAGTCTAGTACTCTGTTTTGTTTTATTTTGTTTTTAAATCACCATTTAGAACATTTCTTTGGATGGAAGCTATCTGGTGACTCTAGTCAGTACCTTTGGGTTCTTGTCATAATAATTCTGAACTCAGCAGCTTTCACACTTTTTTCTAGTCTGCTTTTCCATTCTTTATGACATTAATAATTTTCTTTTAAAAAAAGAAACTGTTGCAAACTGGGTTGAAACAAACATTTATATATTTACCCAGTAGGGGTATGTGTGTGTGTGTGTGTTTGTGTGTGTGTATGTGTGTTTGTGTGTGTGTGTGTGTGTGTGTGTGTGTGTATTGAGAGAAATAAGGTCTCACTGAGTGGGCTAAGCTGGCCTCAGACTCAAAATTCTTCTGTTCCTGCTTCTACCTCCTAAGTGCTGAATACCAGATATGTACCATCATGAGCAGCAATCAATAACTTTTTAACATTAAACCACTGAGTTAAATTGGTTATTGAATTTTTTAATTGAAGTATATATACAGAGAAGTATGCCCAGCATGTCAATAAGAGATCACAAAATTAGCACACCTCATAATGACTACAGTATCAAGATAGTATATTTTTAGGGTGTTTCCTCCTATACACATTATCATGATAATTGTGTGTTGAGATTCATCTGTGTCATTAGTAGTATAGCAATTAATATTTTTTCACTGTAGAGTATAACCTATATGTATTGCCTATGTTTATTGTTGTTGTTGTTATTTGCTGGTCCTAGGGATTTAAACTAGAATATCATGCATACTAGGCAAGTACTCTACCAATGATCCACACCCACTTTTTTAGACAGGGTCTCACTGGGTATCCTTGGCCAGTCTGTAACTTACTATATAGACCAAGCTGAGCTCAAACTCAGAGAGCTTCTGCTTCCCGGGTGCTGAAATTAAAAGCATACACCAACACACCATACCCATCTGGAGGTTTGTTTGTTTGCTTGTTTGTTTGTTTGATGAAGCAGGGTGTCAAGTAGCTCAGAAATGTGTAGCTCAGAAATGGCCTTAAACTTGAGATTCCTGCCTCTACCTCCCACTACTTAGGCCTGTGCCTAGCTTATTTATCCATTCTGATCATGTCCTACAGGACAAAGTGATGGTTTGTTACATTGGATGCCTTTATGTCAAACTATATTGTCCTAATTATATAGCTACTTAATTAGTCTAAAACGAATGCCTATCTGTGTCTCTCTGTATCTATTGTGTATACACACGGTATTAGCTACTTTTCAATTGCTGCAAGACCTTGACCAAGCCAGGGTATAAAAGACAATAATTAATTGGGCTTAAGGTTTCAGAGGGTTAGAGTCCATCATGAAGGAACAGCATGGCAACAGGCATGTTGGCACTAGAGCAGCAGAAGAGAGCTCACTTCCTAATCCACAAACAGGAAGCAGAGGGGGGGGGGGGACGCACTTATGAGCCTCTGGAAACCTCAAAGCCTTCCCCCAGTGGTACACCTCCTCCAACAAGGCCACATCCCCTAGTCCGTCCCAAACAGTTCCACCAACTGGGGACCAAGTATTCAAACACATGAGCCTATGGAGGCCATTCTTGTCTAAGCCACCACACACAGTGCACTAATATATTAGAATACAGTGTGTTGATATCTGGTAGCATAAGCCCTCCCACTTTGCTTTTTCTTTCATGATTTCTTTGACTCTTTGTCCTATGCATCTCTCTCTCTCTCTCTCTCTCTCTTTCTCTCTGTGTGTGTATGAGTGCACGTATGTGTATGTACAAGTGTTGTTCCTCAGGTGTCTGTTTTGTCTTTTAAAACAGGGTTCCTCACTGGGAATGGAAGCTCGCTGATTACACTAAGCTGGCCAGCCAGTGGGTCTCAGGGTACCGGTGCCTCTGTCTTCCTAGCCCTGGGAGACAAATGTACTCCACCACACCCAGCCTTTTATGTAGGTTCTGGAGATGGAACTCAGATCCTCATAATTCATAGAAAACAACTGAATGATCTCTCCAGCCCTTGCCTTATGTATTCCTATAGAATTTTTTTTAGATTTTATTTATTTATTATATGTAAGTACATTGTAACTGTCTTCAGACATACCAGAAAATGGTATCAGATCTCATTACAGATGGTTGTGAGCTATCATATGGTTGCTGGAATTTGAACTCAGGACTTTCAGAAGAGCAGTCAGTGCTCTTAACTGCTGAGCCATTTCTCCAGCCCCTCCTGTATACAGTAGACTTTTTGCTGTTCTTCTCCAAAAAAAGATGTTAGGAATTTAATTGGGACTAATTTAAGGAACTATCACTACTGTATTGAATCTCCCCAACCCTTCTATTATATTTATTGCTAGATATTCAGTAGGGTTTTAAAAGTTAAAATAGTGTAGTTTTTAAAAAAATGGGGCTAGATAGTTGGCTCAGTGATTAAGAGCCCTTGTTGTTGCAAAGGACCCAGGTTCAATTCCCAGCACCCATATGAAGGCTCACCACCTCCTTGGTACAAGGCATGAATGTGGTGCACAGACACACATGCAAGCAAAACACTTACATATAAAATAGTAATAATAAATCTAAAAAATTTGCAGAGCAGTGGTGGCCCACACCTTTAATACCAGTACTTGGGAGGCACAGGTAGGCAGATCTCTGACTTCAAAGGCAGCCGGGTCTACAGAGTCCAGAACTGACAGGGCTACACAGAGAAACCCTGTGTTGAAAAAAAAACCTAAACAAACAAACAAACAAACAAACCCTAGAAAATAAAATGAAAATCATCTCCTAGTTACTACGTGAACTAGAAACATCCTTTGTAATATTGAAAGTATGTGTTTATTACAATCTTTTATGAGCTTGGTCTGGGATATAGCTGAGTTAGCAGAGTGCTTACCCAGCATGCCAGAAGTTCTGGATTTGATCCCAGGACTGTATAAACTGAGCATAGTGATGGGTGCCTGTAATCCCAGCTCCAGGACAGTGGAGGCAGGAGGATTACAAATTCAAGGTGATTGTTGGCTAAATAATGCATTTGAGGCCAGTCTTGGATGGCCTTGTCTCAAACAAAAGATCTGTGAGCTTTAACTAGATGTCACTTTAAGGATCATCTAATATATCTTAAATAGGATCTTGGGTAAATTGAGGAAAGTAAAATTGACTCAACTCCAGGGTTTTAACTGGAGAATTGATGGGCAGCCAGGAGAAGCTTGTTCCTAACCAAAGTGAATCCGGAGGGAGCTTGCCTAGGGCTTGCTGTCTTGAAGTCAGTAGGAATAGCACTGACATTTTAATTTGGATTCCCTCCCCAGGCATACCCATCCTTTGTTAGCCAGCCAGCTCAAGAGCACTGAGTCCGTTGTTGCAGGGGGATCAGAGAGAGTGGGGGTTTCACTAAGGTTTGTTTCTCTTGCTGCCCCTGAACTGATGGGTTTCTCTTTCGTTCCAGACTGCCCAAGAATGCCTCAGCCCAGTGGCTGCAGAGGTACATGTGCACTAGGGTGCACCTGATTCCTTAAACTCACCCCTGCTCTGTTCTTTCCAGGTCTATAAAGGAGAATTTCAGCTACCTGACTTTCTGAAAGAAAAACCCCAGGTACTGTACTTCCTCTCCATTCTCCTCTCCCAGCCAGTAAGCTTTTGAAGACTTAAGTGAAAATGAGAAAATAAAAACCAGTTGTGGTGGTTTATGTCTATAATGTCAGCCATCAGCTGAGATGAGAGGATCACAAGTCCAGGGTTAGCCTAGACTACACAGAGGTCCAGGTCAAACCCCTCTCAGTGTACAGACAAACAAATAAAGGAAATAGGAAAGATAATGCCCTGTGTCCCGGTAGGGGACTGTTGTGATCTGAGAGAGTCTAAGATCTTCCAAAGCTAGGAAAGTGCTTTGATAACAGATCATACACAGTCACAAAGTATTTAACATATAAATAAGGAGATGCCTGGAGAGTGCCGGGCCTCTTGAACATCTACTTTGCATTAAGAATATGCAGCCACGGTTGGTATTTGTTTATTTTCACATCTGTGATGCACATGTTCTCACATGGCTGTCAGCTGCTGGTGAGAGTTCAAAGCTTGTAGTCCTTATGCTTTAAAAATAACTTAAAGCACTGGATGTGGTGACACACACCTTTAATCCCAGCACTTTGGAGGCAGAGGCAGGTGATTCTCCGTGAGTTTGAGGCCAGCCTGGTCTACAGAGTACGTTCTGGGAGAGCCAGGCCTACAAAATAAGACCCTGCCTGAAAAACAAAAACAGAAAGCTATCTACAATTACAGCTGTAATGTTTCAGTTCATTTACATTCCATTCTTGTGTCCTGAATTGAGAAGAACAGAGAATGTTATGGCAGATGTGCCTAAAGAAGCCCAGAGTGTCCTGTCACCACCTGTCACCTGCAAACAGCTGGGAGAAATGGGAGCCCCTGCTCTCTGCACAGCCTTGATGTTCAGCATCGGCTAGGTGCTGCTATCCATACTGAGCTTAGTTTCTTGTAGTGTTTCAGTTACGATCGCTGGGGAAATGCTCTCTTACCTGACTGTGTAAGCTGTCTCCCACAGCAAGCCTGGAGGAAACAGCTGTCCTCCAGAGCTCAGTGACACTGTCTCCCTACCTGAAGACCCTCGATTACCTCCATACTGACTGCTGACACTAGAGAGTTTTAGAGTGCTTTCAAGGTGTACTCATAGCAGTCTGTTTTTAACACTCCCCCATTCTTTTCATGGATTCAACAATTGTCTGCCAAGGATCTGTTACGAGTGAGAAATTAGGATCCGTCTTCAGGAGTCGGGGGGAAAGAAAAGGTCTTCTCAAAGTGCACATGACATCCCAGAGTCCTGGCTAGGTTCCTGAATGGACTGTTACTCACAGCTGTGGAACTTGGAGCCAGAAAACAATCCAAGAGACAGGAGAAACTTGAGGAAGCCAAGAAAGGTGATTTGAGAGCAAAACTGAAGGTGTCCCTGTGCTTCAGCACACACCCAAGTCATCTCTAGATAGAGAAGGAAATGGGTAGATGCAAACAAGGACATCCAGAGGAATGTCCCATGTCCTCTAGAGGAAAAGATGTCTTCAGTCATGGATTTAAAGAATGACAAATTACACACCTGAGTTGAGGATGTTTACTTATTACAACTGATCATAGCTGGGCAGAGTGGCACAGGGAAACAGAAGCAAGGAACAGTAAGTTCAAGGGCAGCCTGGGCTCCAGAGCCAGACCCCATCTTAAAGAACAACCCTCCAAACAAAACAAACCAAACAAACAAATAATGCTAGCGTTGGTGAGATGGCTTAGTGGGTAAAGGTACTGTCACTAAACCTGACATGCTGAGTTTGATTCCTGGTACCCACATAAAGGTGGAAGGAATGAAGTGCCCCTTGAAGGTGTCCTCGGACTTACAGACCTGTGCTGTGATACACACATTCCCCCCCAGAGTACTCACACCAGCACCCATCCACACAAAAATAAATAAACAAACAAGTAATTTTTAAAAAGTGAATGCCAGAGTTGGGCATGATACAACCTTGAAAACCCCAGCACTTGGGAGGCAGAAGCAGGTGGATGTCTATGAGTTCAAGGCTGACTTGACCTACATCATGAATTCCAGTCCAGCCAGTGCTATATAGTGAGACCCTGTCTCAAAATAATAGTAATAAACTTTAAATTATTATTTTTATCTTAAGTGTATGTATTTTTTGTCTGTATGTATGTCTGTGGAGCACATGTATGCCTGATGCCCAAGGAGGCCAGATGAGTGTATCAGATCCCCTGGAGCTAGAGTTAAATGGTTGTGGGCCACTGTGTAGGTACTGTGAATCAAACCTGAGTTCTTTGGAAGAACAACAAACGCTCTTAACCACTGAGACTTTTCTCCAACCCAATAATAAAATTTGTTTTTATTTTTGTTTTTTGAGACAAGGTCTTTCTATTCTGTAGCTCTGGGTATCCTGAAACTCACTATGTAGATCAAGCTGTCCTGGAATTCACAATATAGACCAGGCTGAACTCACAGAGATAAAACTGCTGTTGCCTCACAAGTTCTGGAATTAAAAGCATGCACTACACCCAGCTCCAAAGATAAAATCTTTAAGAACTATAAATAAAGAAATAGTAAAAATATTAGGATAACTATTTTTTAAATACAATACAAATTTGTTGACGATAGAGAAGTCTTGTATGTAAATAAGGTTTTAGAATGCTTTGATATGCATTTCAAATTACTATGGTGACTATGTTTAATCTCTCCACATTGGAAATTGAAAGATTGTGGCTTAGGGGCTATGTAGATGACTTAGTGATTAAGATTACTGGCTGCTCTTGCCAGGACCTTAGTTTCCGTTCCCAGCACCCATGTCAGGTGACCTCCAGATGGCTGTAACTTCAGCTCCAGGGAATCTGACACTCTCTTCTGGCCTTTTGGGTCATCACACTCACATGTATATACTCTTAGACAGACAGACAGGCACACATATTAAAAAATAGATATAAAATCTTGAAGATGCATGTTGTAGCATGCACTGGCTGCTCTTCCAGTGGACCTGTGTTCAATTCCCAGCCACCACATGTTGGCTCTTAACTACCTGTAACTCTAGTTCTAGGGTATCTGATGCCCTCTTCTGCTTTCTTCAGATACCAGGCATACACATAGTATGTAGATATACATGCAGGCAAAATACCCGTATGCATTAAATAAAGAAATAAAATTTTAAAAGCAAGATTATGGTTTAAGTAAGAAATGGATCTAAGTGTGGGCACATGCTTGTAGTCTTGGCACATGTGAATTGGAAGCAGAAGGATCAAGTTCCAGGTCATCTTCAGCTACACAGAGTGTCCAAGGCCCCCTGGGGTTACATGAGACCCTTTCACAACAAAAGGAAATAGAAGCCTGCTAGGCACAGCAGTACATGCTTGTAATCCTGGAACCAGGAGGCAGAGGCAGGAGGACCACTGCAAGGCCACCCCTTTCCACATAGTTGAATTCAAGGTCAGTCAGAACTAAGGAAAAGGTACACAGGCTGGGTCTGGGAGGGCCCTGGAGACAGCTCTGTGTCGTCTCCCTGTGAAATAAGAGTCCACGTTCTTCTTGTTCATGGGCACAATAACCAAAAGTTCCCTGAACTTAAGCTCCCAGCATTTGGATTGAGGCTAGGCTGGCTCAGAGTTTCAAACATCCAGCCACAGTGTTGATCTTTCTGGTGATGAGCCCACCCTGAGATCTCATGTCCTAACAGACTCAAATGTATCCATGGGGCTCATGAGGAACAAAGGCATCCCTGTTACTCAGGAGATGCCAAGGAGTTAAACTTTCCCTGGAATGTGGGAAAGACAGTCCAGTTTTCCTTCTTTCCTTCTTTCCTTCCTTCCTTCCTTCCTTCTTTCCTTCCTTCCTTCCTTCCTTCCTTTCAGTACAGGCTGTGTTTATCTGAAAGTCTGGGTAGATCCTCTTACAAGTGTAGAGTCCCTTGGAGATTCACCATGACCATGAATAAATTTTAACAAGAAGAGGCTTTTTATTTAATTACTGACCCCCAACACGGGTCCAGGACTGTACCTGAGAGCATTCCCAAGATGCAGCACCTAGCCATGTCAGCCCAGGGCTTATAAAGGCAAACCCCACAAATGCATGTAATTCTGCCTATGTGTACACAGGGTCTTATTTCATCACACATGTCTTGCAGTTGTCTTAATCATCTCTTTGAAGTTTGATTACAAAAGCATAAATAGTAGTTAGTCATCAGGAGGTGGTGGCATATGCCTTTAATCCCAGCACTCAGGAAGCAGAGGCAGGCAGATCTCTGTGAGTTTGAGACCAGCCTGGTCTACAGAGTTCTAGGACACCAATGACTACAGAGAGAAACGCTGTCTCAAAAAAACAAACAAAAAACAAAATAACAGTTAAGCTTTATGACCCACTATCTTGCTGGAACAGCAGATATATTACAAGATCAGTTTATTAAGAATGGGCTTGGAAAAAAGGAAGTTGGCTGCAAGAGTATATAGCCTGTGCAAGCCATGGCTGCAAGAGTGTATAGCCTGTGCAAGCCATGGCTGCAAGAGTGTATAGCCTGTGCAAGCCAGCATATATAGATAGATCTATATCTATATATATATATCCATCAGTCACAGTAAGTTTACATCTTAAATGTGATGTTAATTAACCCTCACAATCCTTTGAGAGCCATACCTGATGTATTGGTGAGAACAGTCACCTCTACTAACCAAGCAATCTCTTGGTTCCTTCAACAGACCGAGCAAGTGGAGTAGCTGAGCCCATAAGTTACCACAAGTGAGGTGAGGCCTGGTGGGTGCTGCTGGGTGGAATTTTTCACGTGGGCTAGCAGAGATAGCCATGTGTCCAGATGGAGGGTACACCTCTGGCCTCAGGCAGCCTGGGTTGGCATTGGCTTTGCCACTTCCTGGCACCAAGCAGCTTAGTTCTGTGTCTGTTTCCCTGTCTGTAATAGGAAATGAATGCTAAGCAGAATCTCTTCAGAGAATCTGGCACAGAGAAAATGTGGCAATGGTGTTTGCAAAGAGGCTGTAACATTATGAAGCATTAGATAGAGAGCCCTAGAGACTGTGGAGCCCAGCCACCTGTGTGCTGACAGGAAGAGATCCCAGAGAGCCCATCTGTCAAGGTCATGTCACATGATGAGCAATCAGTGTGGTTGCATTGGACATTGGACATTGGTGGTGGCTTCAGGTGCAGGTGACTGTCGCCATCATTAGAAAGGGCCTGTGGCAGCCCTCCTGTTCTCTTGCTTTGTATCTTGAACTTACTTGTAGGTACTGGAAACATCACAGATGAGAAACTATGCCCCTCATTCCCTCATGCTCCCTCAGAGCCTTGTGCTCGTGGTTGTCTGTCCTCATGCCCCTGGGCTGCAGGAGCCCACTCACCCCCTGGCACAAACAAGGACTGAGGTAGGTACAGGAGAGGCAGCCCTGATTACTGCCTGTAACCACATGCTGTGTGTTTTCCTAGGGATGACTGCTGCCTTGTCTACAGAAGGGAAATCTTGGGAACTGCTGTCTGCTTTGAGAAGGGGATGTCCATGCCCATTGCTCCTGTTCACCTGCCAACCTCCTGTCCTGGGGGTATCGTCACATACTCGGACCTCCCTGAGTGATGGCTCTTGAGCCCAGTAACATGCATGGCCCTCAAGATGAGGAGCCCAACAGGGACACAGTTCTATCACAGCTCCTCTTGTCCTTGTCTTTCCTTCCCAGATCCCAGTCTTAATTTCAAGGAAAGGAGAGTTTGAAGATGACATTCTGTTAACAAAATCAGGCAGTCTCATTCCGAATAGGTTTTCTGTACACGGTCCAATGTTTTGTAGAACACTTGTGCCTGTTTAAATGTATTGATGTGGATAATAGTAAATACCTTAATTATTTAAATAATTCATTGTATTATTTCAGAGATGTTTGGAAATTACTGTATACATTTACAACCTAATGACTTTTGTATTTTATTTTTCAAAATAAAAGCTTAAATGTGAAGCATTTGATCGTTCTGTTTTTAGTGCTGTCAGAGGCACAAACCTCAGATGATAGTAAACTGACTCCTTCTGTGGGCTATGCTATAGCTGCTCTCTCTGCACCATCCCCTCTCTTCCCCTCCCCTTTCCCTCTCTTATTCTCTCCTTCCCTCCCCCCCCTCCCTTCCCTCCTCCCTCCCTCCCTCCCTCCACCTGCCTGCCTGCCTGCCTGCCTGTATGTGTGGCCAGGGGTTGATATCAGGTGTCTTCTGTCACCCTTTACCATGTTTTTTTTGTTGTTGTTGTTGGTTTTTTTGTTTGTTTGTTTTGTTTTGTTTTGTGACAAGGTCTCTCAGTGAATCTGGAACTTGTGTTTTGGGCTAAACTGTAAGACTAGCTGGCCAGCAGCCCTAGGAATCTGCCTGTCTTTCCTCTCCAGCAATGGGGTTCAGAGGCTTGCACAGATAGCATACCTGGCATTTTTACACGGGTGCTAAAGATCTGAACTTACAACTTCATGCTTGCACAGCAAGCACCTTACCTGATAAGACATCTATTTCCCTAGCATGATCTAATGACATTTTGTTTATTTGTTTTGAGACAGGGTCTCTATGTAGCTTTGGTTGGTTGCCCTGAAACTCACTAGGTAGAGTAGGCTGGCATTGAACGCGCAGAGATCTGCCTGCCTCTGCCTACAGAGCACAGTGGTTAAGTGTGTGTCCTCATGCTCAGTTTCCTAGGGAAGTTTTCTGTAACTTATTTCAAAGACCTGTTGCCATTCATTTATGAATCCTGTTCTGGTTGATTCTGGCATACTGAGTTTAAGGTCAACGAAGTTACTTTTTGCAAGACAACATTATTGTGGAACACAGAGTAGGGTAGATAATAGTAATCGCATTTACGTGCCAGGCACAGAGCAAGATGTTTTACATGGTATTCCGGGTTCACATCTGCACCCGGTTTCATCATATCTTCGTTACTAACTAAAGTCCTTTCTGCCCTGTCACTCAGCCAGACACGTAAAGGTCATTCTCTTTCCACCCGTGCATGTACAAGAATACAAGACCTTTGATCCTACCATCAAGTATTAGTTGGATTTATCCACTTAACCTCCAGCTCCTCTACCCCGACCCTAATCAAGGACTTCACTACTGTGAAGATACCGTTATAGTACATAATCTAAGCAGTATCTCCAGTCCCACTCTTGCCCTGACCACCTCTCCTTGGGAATAGAGCCCACACTCTACTGCAGTCCAGCCCTAACCCTCCTCTCAGTCCCTCCATAGGCCTCTGTACATTGTTTCTCTCCCTAGAATGTCTTCCCTCTGCTCCTGGCCTGCTGGCTGCCTCTTTATTCTGAAGATTCTCCTAGCTCTTGTACTAAAACTGGACACCTGTGCTAGTTTTCCTTTGCATTGCTGTGACCAAGATAATTGAGAGAAACAACTACATAGCTGCTTTGGGCTTACAGTCCATCATAGAGGGAAGGAGAGGGAGAGTGGATGTTGCCCAGGAAGCAGAGTGGCCAGAGCCGAGCATGAGTCTAACCTTCAAAGGTGTACCCTGTAGGAAGGTAATGTTAGAATCCAGTTGCTGCTTCAGCCATAGTACTGCAGCAGTGTCCATTAGACCCCAACAGGTTTCTACTGAGACCTGGGTTACAGGCTTTCATGTGGCCAGATTTCTGACTTGGGGAGTTAACTAACACTGAAGTGGGGCTTGCTGGCCATACCTCTTACTCCCTGCTCACTTTCTACCTCCTGCCTGGAAATGGGAGAGCCTGGCCACAGGACTGCGCTCCCATCCTCAGAAATGTAGAAGAGACCGTGTTTCTGCCATGTAGTTCCTGATTCCTCCCTCCAGCTCACCATCCTGTCTATCTGTGGTAGTGAGGGCTGGGGCATGCGCGGTCTGTCTGACCACAGCATTAATAACCCTTCTAATAAACTCCTCACTACCTACTGTCCTTCTTAAGTGTTCTTCTTAAACCCACGCCCCAGACCTTCCACACCCCTAATGGCTCCACCAGGTTCCTAAGGGACATAATCCACTCACAGCTGGACCAGAGTCCATGATGTGTGTGACCTCTGAACCCCCACAGATATACCCACTTCACCCCTAATTCACAAAATCTTTTTCTGGCCTAAGTATATTCTTTCTCTTTCTTTCTTTCTTCCTTCCCTCCCTCCTTCCCTCCTTTCTTTCTTTCCTTTCTTTCAAAACAGGATCTCATTTTGTAGGCCAAGCCAGTCTAACTATGTAGTCCAGGCTAGCCCACAATTGTAAAAATTGTGACAACTCTTCTGCCAGGATTGTGGTGTGAACCATGCCTGGATCTGGTCTAAGAATACATTTGTTGAGTTTCTTGAAGAAAAGCAATTCTTTCCCAAATAATAAAAAAAGGTATTTCAGCATTTTATTTATTGTTTGTTTGTTTGTCAAGACACAGTTTTTCTGTGTAGTCCTGGCTGTCCTGGAATTCACTCTGTAGACCAGGCTGGCCTTCAACTCAGAGATCTTCCTGCCTCTGCCTCCTGGGTGTTGGGATTAAAGGCGTGCGCCACCACTGCCTGGCTCATCTATTTTTCAGACAGGATCTTACTCTGTAGCCTAGACTGGCCTGGAATTCACTAGGCAGACTTCAGACTTATGGCCATCTTCCTGCCTTATCCTACCAAGTGCCCTTAATCATTTTATAAACATGTCTATGTTTGTGAAGAGTTAGGATTTCATAGAATCAAATGAAGCCCCATAGAATGAATTAAAAGTGTCCAGGGTAAAATTGAAATGGCTAGATAGAGCCAAGCATAAAGTTGCACACCTTTAGTCTTAGCAACTGGGAAACTGAGGCAGGAGGATTACAACTTCTGGGACCAACCTGGGGTACATATTGGAGTCAGCCAAACCTGGGCTATGAACTGAATCCCATCACTTGGGAGGCTAAACAAGAAGTATCATGAATTCAAGGCCAACTTAGGCTACATGAGACCCATTCTCAAAATACAAGGACTAGAGAAAGGCTCTAGTCATTATAAATACCTGCTTCTCTTGCACAGAACTCAAGTTCAGTTCCCAGAACCCTCAGGGTGGCTCCCAGCCGACACCCTCTTCTGGCCCTCCTCTCGCACAGCATACACGGTATACAAACAAACATACAGACAAAACACTCACACACTTAAAACCTAAAGTCTGTTTTTAAAAATAAGAGCATAAAGAATGGAAGGAGAAAAAAATGCATCAATCCGGTAACCAGCCATTCTGAGAAGGATCGCCAAGAGCTCCTCAAAGTCAAGGCCAGGGATAACCCACTGCCTGGAGCTGGGGCCTGAACGATGTAGCTCAGTGGATGGGCTATGCTGAGACCTACCATTTGTCAAAATCATGAATAAGTTCAGGGAAATAAAGTATCTTACCCAAAGTTGCCCATTGAGTGAGTGTTGGGGGTGGGGTACAAATGCAGGTGGCCTGGACCCAAAGCCAGTGTCTTAATGACTTGTCAGTGACCCCTCATTCATTACCTGTCAATCACCATCTTTCCACAGAAGCTTTTCCGTTACTCATCATTAGTACTTATGGGAACTTTTTAAATAGCACCCTGGATGCCGGGCAGTGGTGGCACATGCCTTTAATCCCAGCGCTTGGGAGGCAGAGGCAGGCAGATTTCTGAGTTTGAGGCCAGCCTGGTCTACAGAGTGAGTTCCAGGACAGCCAGGGCTACACAGAGAAACCCTGTTTCAAAAAAAAAACCACCCTGGCCTCTGTCATTTCACAGGCATGATTGCATCCTAAGAACTCCAGGCAGATTACTATCCTTAGGACTTTACATAAACCCTTATTTCAAGCAGTCACAAGGCTTCTAGTATTAACTAACAAAATGGGCTGGTAGGGGATCAGCTAGGCAAGACATTCCTTTTTGCTTAAATTCAGGTTTGGTTTTTGTTGTTGCTTTTAGTCTTTTTGTTTTTAAAGATTTATTTTTAATTTGTGTGTGTATGTATGTATATATGCATGACATTTATATAGTTTTTATTTTTGGTTTTCTGAGGTGGTCTCAGGGAGCTTGCCTTGGCCTCCAGCTCTGTGTAGCTAAGGATGACTTTGAACACTTACCTCAGTTCCCAAGTGCTGGGCCTCAGGAATTTACTACCATGCCTGGCCCTATCGTCTTAGAAAAATAATGTGTCTCATTCTCTCCAGAGGTGTTATTACTAAGAATCTAGAGTTGGTTAATTTTCACAGCAAAGCCACTGTTTTGGTGTTACATAGTGTAGAATTCTGACCTCGTGGTCTGACTCTGATAGGGAAAGCCTAACGTGCCCTCTGTTGGCTAAGCATGGAATGACTGCAGAATCTGAAAAGGGTTTGCCATTAGAAAGAATCATGAAATCTGTCTCCTTTGGGTCGGGTAAATAATGGCAGCTGCGGTCAAGCCTGGAAGCTTGAGGTCTATCCCAGGAACCCACATGCTGGAAGGAGAGAACTGAATCCCTACGCATTTCCTTGGACTTCAAATACACAGAATAAGTAAGAAAAAATACTTGAAAAATTATTTTTAAAAAGAGAAAGTGGGGTTGGAGCTATGGCCTGGTGATTAAGAACACTTGTTGCTCTTGCAGAGGACTTGGGTGCCGTTCTCAGCACCCACATGGTGTCTTACAATATGGAGGACATGGTGTCCTCCAGTTCTAGGGAATCCACTGCCTTCTGCTCAACTCTTCTGGTAATAGGTAGGCATTTAGTGGGCACACATGGGCACATGCTTGACATACATGTAAATTTTTTAAATTTTTAAAAAATAATGGAGAAAGTTTTGTCTACAAAATGTCCACAGCAGTGGGATGATGATGATGATGATGATGATGATGATGATTAATGAGCTGGGTGTGGTGGTGCACCCTTGTAATACCAGTATTTCAGACTTGGAGGCAGGAGGATCAGGAGTTTACAGTCACTTTGAGCTGCATAAGAGCATGAAGAACCACCCTGGGCTACATGAGACTCTACTATAAACAAATACCATTTTTTAAAGTTTTTATTTATGTGTATGAGCGTTTTGCCTGCATCTCTGTTTGTGTACTATGTGAGTGCCTAGTACCCATAGAGACAAGAAGAGGGTGTCGGGTCCCCTGGGACTGGAGTTAACAAATGGGTTTTAAGCCACCAAGTGGGTGCTGGGAATTGACTTCCAATCTTCTGGAAGAGCGGTCAGTGCTCTTAACTGCTGAGCTATCTCTCTAGTCCCAAAACATGGATGAAAGGGGGAACCCAAGAGATTGAATTCTCTAAACCTACAGATGAGCCCCATCCTTTCATCCTCTCTCTCTCTCTCTCTCTCTCTCTCTCTCTCTCTCTCTCGGACTGGTTTTCTTTTTTAAAGTTATGTTCTCATGTATCCCAGGCTAGCATTGAATTTTCTAGGTAGCTGAGAACTACCTTCAACTGCTAATCCTAATCCTCCTGCCTCAAATGCTGGGATACAAGACCCATGAGGACCCACCCAGCTCAACATATTTATTTTCTAATAACTTACTACTTAACCTATCTTTTTGAGTAATGATTAGCACTATTGATGCCGTCAAGACTTGGCTCTTTTTTGGTCTTCTCAACTAGATAATTGAAATGTGAAACCAGAACACGGCAGACACTCATCTGTATAACTCAGATGGAGCTGGCTTGAGATTACACTGAGGCTGAGATTTATATCTTTGTTTTTCCCCAGGGGCGGAAAATGTTGGCCAGGGAACCACATCTGGTTGGCCACACATACTCATTTCAGTCGTGTCTGTGGTTGCTTTCTTGCTACAATGACAGAAACCAAAAGGCTTGGCAAGCCTGAAGATCTTTACTCGCTGGCTCTGGACAGAAAGGGCTGGCTAGCCTACACTCTTGCTCGTTTAGTCCTATATCACCTCAGAAGTAGCAATTCCCTGTGTCTTTTTATTATTAATTAATTAATTAATTAATTTTTTGTTTTTTTTCGAGACAGGGTTTCTCTGTGTAGCCCTGGCTGTCCTGGAACTCACTCTGTAGACCAGGCTGGCCTCAAACTCAGAAATCCACCTGCCTCTGCCTCCCTCCCTGTGTCTTAAGTTTTTCAGCCAACTAAAATAATTCAGCAGAACTCAGTTGCAAAGAAGCATCAGAACTTCATAGCTGGTAAATCAGGTGTGATGGTGTATCCTCTTGGGGTGAAGGCAGGGACATTAGAAGTTCAAAATCATCCTGGTTGCTTAGGGAGCTCCTGGCCAATCTGGAACATGTGAGACCCATCCTTAAAATAAAATAAAGGTTGGAAATGTGGCTCAGCAGTTAAGAGCACTTGCTGCTTTTCCAGGGTACCAACAAGATTTCAGTTCCTAGCTCCCAAGTCGAGCGGCTCACAACCACCTGGAATCTGACCCTCTCTTTTGGCCTCTGCTGGTACCCATACACAGGTGCATAAGCACACAGAGGTACATGAAGAAGACTAAAATTGGTGAACACATGAGTTTCTTTTTTTTTAAAAAGAACTCTCCTTTGAGGAGAGTTGGCAGAAAAACAACACAACTGGGTGCCTAATTTCAGGGTTTGTTGTCATGTGACATGATTCTTTTGGGGTGTTCCAAAGCGTAACAGCCTCTATTCTCTAAGAAGCACTGACCCTTCTGCAGCCTCCCTGTGGGCTGGCTGAAGTCATTCCGGAGTGGTGTGGATGGTAACTGAATGCTGCCAGCAAACTGCCCTCCTTCCCAGACTTCCCCCGTTATCCCTTCCTACTTTCCCAGCAGCCCTCATTCCAGGCTGCTGACTTTGGAGTTCCCAAACCATATAAACAAAACCAGTGGGAAAGTGCATTCCTAAAGGAAATTCTTGGCAGAAGTAGAAGAAAGCTCCAGCATATAAAACTGATTAGGGAGGTTGGGGGTGGGGGTGGGGCTGGAGAGATGGCTCAGTGGTTAAGAGCACAGGCTGCTCTTCCAGAGGACCCAGATTCAATTCCCAGCAACCAAATGGTGACTCACAACTGTCTGTAATGGAATCTGATTCCCTCTTCTGGTGTGTATGAAATCAGAGCACCCATATACATACATACATACATAAATACATACATATATACATGCATACATACATACATGCATACATACATACTTCTAAAAACAAGACTGAATCTACATGCCCTGTCTCTCTCCCCCTGCCATTTTGGGACTCCCTAGTGTCTTTTCTTTCTTCCATCTTCTTCCCCTACTCCTTTTTGTTTTTTTGGTTTTTTGGGTTTTTTTTTTTGAGGCAGAGTTTCTCTGTGTGTAGTCCTGGTAGTCCTGCAACTCCTCTGTAGACTGGGCTGGGCTCGAACTCACAGAGGTCCTCTGGCCTCTCTGGCTCTACCTCCGCCTGGATTAAAGGGGGGGGCCCCCCCTGCCCTGCCCACTTTCACTTTTTAGACAGGGTCTCACATAGCTCAGCCTGTCCTCAAACCCACTCTGAAGCTGAAGACAACCTTCATCCGATCCTGTTTCTACCTCCTGAGTTCTGGGGTTATCAGTTTTATTTTTCTATGTATGTGTTTATGTGCACATGCTCACGTTTGTCATGGTGTATGTGTGGAGGTCTGAGGACAGCTCTCAAGAGTTGCTTCTCTATCATGTGGGCTCCAACGTTTGAGCACAGGTTGGTAGCAAGTGCCTTTACCTGATGAGTCACCTCACTAGTCCAGGTTTTATTTTTACCACAATAGCCACTTAATATACTACTGTTAACTGGATGGAACCCAGGCTTAGTGCCTGCTCGGTACTCTGCCAACTAAACTGCATCAACTCTTTTTCGGTCTCACTATGTATCCCAATCTGGCCTCAGGCTCTTCCTGCTGCAGCCTCCCACTCCCCAAGGGACTGCAGGGGAATGTTAGCTTCCTTGAATTTTCATTAGCTTGTCAGAATGTGCTCCTTAACTACACATTTTTCTCACATGGATTCCTAGGGATGAAGAGACCCTCTAGCAGAGTTGATAAATGAAAAACAAACAAACAAACAAAAACCCTGGTCCCATGAATCAACCCTGTGCCTGCTCAGACTTCTTGTCATGTAAGATAATAAAATTCTTTGTTACCTAAACCAAAGTTGGTTGCAATTTCTGTTGCAGTGGAAACACAGCAGGGCAGTGGTGATACACACCTTGAATATCAGCACTAGGGAGGTGAGGGGTGGGGGGTGGTCGGTGGAGGGGTGGAGGGGTGGAGGCAGAGGCAAGTGGAAGTTGAGTTCAAGGCCAACTGGGTCCACAGAGTAAGTTCCAGGACAGGCAGGGCTACACAGAAAAACCACAAACAAACCCCCTCAAAACTAAAGTCTGGGCTGGAGAGATGACTCAGTGGTTAAGAGCACTTGTTGATCTTCCAGAGAACCTGAATTCTGATCCCAAACACCCACATTGGCAAACTTAGGGCCACCTGTAGCTCTGGCTCCAGGGGATCTGACGCCTTCTTCTGCCTCTTCTCCGTCACACACAAAAGCCAGACTCACATCTCTGCCTTCCTTTTGTTTCCTTTCTGTGTCAAAGTCCTGGTTGATTCCACATAGGTTAATCACTTGAGTACCTGCCTTAACCCATCCCAATTCCCTTCACCATTGAAGGCAACAGAATGACTAACTGAGCCATCTTACTGTCTACTCTTGACAGTGTTCTGTTTCAGGTGCTCAGAAAGGCGTTCAGTCATTGTTCAAAATCTGAAAGTCATCTTGGCTTCTAGGACTAGCAGAGGATCACACCCACCACAACTCCATAGGAGCATTTATCTTCCATACTGAGACCACATCTGGGGCAGGAAGGATCCTAATCAGCTTGTTGCATGCTGAAAGAATTTCTTTAGAAACCTTACAGAATCAAAACCAAGACAACCCACATCTTGACTAGGGCATATCCTCTGCCCCAATCCATCATCTACTTAATGGTAAAGTTCATCTGATAATTGACAAGGCCATTTCCTCTTCCTAGTGTGGGCCCTGTTTTTTAAATCTCTGATTTTCTCTTTAAGTGGTTTACTGGGACAAGTAACAAAAGCCTATTGGAGCTGTGGAAAGGCTCGGGGCTTTTTCTGAAGGAACCTCCTCCAACAGAAGTCACACAGTCAATGTGTGACTGAGATGTTGCATCAAGTGGGTCATCTGTCTAGCTGGGAAGAGCCTTCTGGTAGTGCCTGTTTCCATTGTGTCCTGGTGCAGAGGTAATGACATCATCATGGTGAGGTCATCTAAAGTTGCAGGCATGGCTTCTTTATCTCTATCCATTTTAATGATCAAGCAGGAAAGGCAAGGACTCAGCAGTTGGCCAAGCTTTATTGAAGTCACACACAGCAAAACACAGACTCCCTGGTAGAGGCGAAGGGATTCAGAAAGGCAGCCCAAAAGGAGGACTTGAGCCTTTTGGTGGTATAGGGCAAGTATCCATCCACTTATTTCTGATTGGTTAATTTAAACAAATAGGAGACAGACCCACAGCTTCATGAAAGCATAGACATGTATGGGCAGGTCAGATCGAGAAGAGCTCTGCTTTGGGGTGGGGTTTTCTTTTTTCGTTTCTTTTTCTTTCTTTTTTTTCATCTGTGGTTATTTTTTTTTTTTCATTTTTAGTGTTTGTTTATTTTTGGCAGTCTCATGCAACCCAAGACGGGCTCACAAATGTTATGAAGCTGAGGCTGGCCTTGACTTCCAAGTACTGGTATTACAGCGTGAGTCATCATGCTCAGCTCCATCATCATCATCATCATCATCATCATCATCATAATCATCATTATATTGGAGACCAGAGTTGAATTCTCAGAAATCCTTCTAAACCTTCCAAGTCGCTGCAATTAAAGGTATGAGTGACCAAACCAAGCCTGACAGTGTTTCGTTCCTGTGTGAGTCCACGGAAAAAGCGCTAGCACAGCAGCCATACCCTTGCCAGCCAAAGTATTGCAGCGCTCAATTTCCATCTATTACACAGCAGGTGCCCTCAGCCCTCCGCGGCTCATCCTCGGGGACAGCCTGCCTAGGCCTTTTTTCACTGACCCGCTGATATGGAGACAAACCAGCCAGTCCTGGGCCCCTTTCCCGGGGCGCATGAACTAGGAAGATAAAGTGTCCTGGAGCTTCGCACTTGCTAGTCAGAGAGCCAATGAAAGCAGGACTAAGGTGCTGTCCCTATGAGCGGGCTTCCTGCCAATCAGGGGTGGAGGCCAGAGAGGATTCAGCCAATAGCAGGAGCAATTGAGTGGTCTGTCCTTGCGAGGACCGCGCCGGGGACCAGAGCTGTCGTTGAACGTCTCGAGTATAGAGCGCCTGCCCTTTAGGTGACCTATAAGAGTGGGGCTGATCGGCAAGCCGCTGTCAGTTGTCACTCTAGTTCGAGACTTCTATGATTGGACCAGACCTTTAACCATCAGGACGGGGCTAATCGGCCTCTGCCAATAGTAGGAGGCGACCGGGTGAGGCCAGAGATGTTACCTGCGCAGTGGTCAGGTTCTGTGCAGAGAGAACCGCTACCCTAGGTAAGCGGCCTGGACCAAGGGAAGCAGCGCTCCCGTTAGTCAGAGAGCCAATCAGAATGGAACAAGCCCAGCCAGACGTGTTTCCTCTATAATTGGACGATGCTCTTGCCAATCATAGCAGGAGCTCATGAAACCTCGGCCAATAGCAAGAAATGCCTAGTTCCGATTTGCATCGCTGGGTCCGTGCGGTGGTTGCTGATCCAGGTCGTCAATTGGTAATCACCTCCCCTCTGCCAAACTCCCGAGCAGACCAGCGTCGCTCGCGCCTGTCAGCCAAGAGCCAATCAGAATTAGGCAGACCTGCGGCCACTTCGGCTTAAGACCGAATTGTTTCTTCTGTGACTGGGCGAATCTCCTGACAATCAGGGCGGAGCCAGCGAAGGCTCGGCCAATGGCTGGAGGCAGCCAGGTCAGACCAGCGACTAACTGTAGGCGCGGTGGTCGTTAGACTGTTGGAGGGCAGCACAAGACATCTTAACCGTTCGCAGGCTATCGGCGTCTAGCGCCCGCCGGCGGCCCATTCCCGTCATGTCAGGCACTGCTTGGCTTTAGTTCTTCAGGCCTCCGCCCACCCGCCTACCCGAAGCCGCGCCCACCGCCCAGAGCCAGAGGGATGGTGGTAGTCACCGGGCGGGAGCCAGACAGCCGTCACTCCGACGGTGCCATGTCCAGCTCCGAAGCCGAAGACGACTTCCTGGAGCCGGCCACTCCTACGGCCACGCAAGCAGGGCACGGGCTGCCCCTGCTGCCCCAGGAGGTACCTGGACCGAGCGATGGGGGAAGGGAGGGCTGATGGGAAGCGAGGGAGAGGCTGGTGCTTAAAGAGCTGACCTTGGGAGGTGAGCCTCCCAAGTTGCAATCCACTCCTGATGCCACTCCTGCACTAGGTGTGTCCTCCTTCCCGGGGTCTCCTGCACCCCAGTCCCCTTCTTCCCGTACTCTGTAGCTACCAGATGTCAGTTCCATTCTTGTATCCCATGTCCCCTTTATCAACTAGAGGACTCCTCAACACATAGCATGTTCCATACAATCCAAAAGGAGGCCCTGGGTTGCCCAGGTGTATCTTCCATCTACCTGGGGAGTGGCGTGAGAAACTGCGTGCAGTAAACCTATCTGGTGCCTTGGTATGAGTTGGGAAAAGGACACACCTGAGTGGGCCGAACCAATTTTCATCCAGGTGCCATTATGCAGTGAACAATCTCCATTACCACATGGGGTAATTTCATTTGCTTGATGGACAGAAGTGAGTGGTAGAGGATTTGGGGCAAAGAAAACATCAAGAGCAAGGACACACAGGAGATACATTCAGAAGTTAGGAGGAAGGCAATAGTGAGTTGAACTCTAGAGCAGAGATGGTGGAAGGTTAGTGTCTTTATCTGTTGCTGTACTGTGCTGTGCTGTGGCTTCTATAGTTGAAGCTTTGCACCTGAAATGACCCTCAAGATAGATAGGAAGATGGATACAGAAATGGAGACTCATCAGACAGAGTTGTCCAAAGGGAGGCTGGCTTGGGTGAGGCTCTCTGGCAGCTGACAGTATTGTGTTAGGGTTAGAATCCCTGAATTTCGAGCATTGTGAGAAACTTGTAAAAACAAGCAAAATTCTAGCCATAACTCTGCAGTCAGGGAAAAGAGCCAACACAGTGGTGCCACTATTTTTTTGTGCATTGTCATTGGACAGAAGTTGTGGTTTGAGTGAAATGACACACAACCCCATAGACTGTAGGCCAATTGTCCACTGCTGGCCTCCTGTGAGCCACACCCCTCCCTGTGAGTTCTGGAACTTTTTACCGTTACTTTGTTTCCCATACTGTGTAAAGTGCATTAGTAGGA
Source organism: Rhynchomys soricoides (assembly GCA_019843965.1). NCBI lineage: Eukaryota > Metazoa > Chordata > Mammalia > Rodentia > Muridae > Rhynchomys > Rhynchomys soricoides. The sequence goes on along the minus strand of JADRCH010000355.1, from coordinate 885,440 downwards.
GCTACTTTTTAAAAAGAACTCCAGACATGCAAAGCATTACACCAAAACAACAATTGGGTCTTGATATATACCTACATTGGGTTTAACATTTCTGCAGAAATGTAGAAGGCACTTGGCACCGTGAGTGTGAGAGTTGAGTTTGTTGGGCCTGGTGATACAAACCTTAAATCCCAGAGGCAGAGGCAGGAGATAAATCTCTGTGAACTCCAAGGCCAACTTGGTCTATGTAGTAAGTTCCAGGAGACCCAGAGCTACACAGAGAAACCCTGTCTCAACATAATAATAATTAATAATAATAATAATAAATAGGGAGAGAGTTGAGCTCATACTTAGAATTGTAAATCTTGTGAATTTCATTCATTGATATTTGTGAATTTTTATCTCTAAGGCAAGTCTCTGGTAAGTTTTATTTATTTGTGTCTTTTTTTTTTTTTTTTAAATGAGGCAGGTCTCTCTAGGTAGCCTGTGTTGGCCTGGAGCTCACTCTATAAACTGTGGAGCTCACTGGTCTAGAACTCAGAGAGTCTCCTGATTCTGCCTCTCAATGTCTGGGATGGAAGAAGTGTACCACAGAGCTGGGTCTTTTTTTTTTTTTCCTTAAAGGATGTGTGGAAATTTGGGGAAAGGGCTATTTAGATAAATATACAGACTTTAGACCTTCACCACAGCCAGAGAGATGTAACATCTGGGGAAAATCTAGGACAAAATTTACCCTGGGATAAAATTTTAGTTGATCTGGAGTCAGTTAGAACTGGACTGAGGTGCTCCAGGCAAATAACCTTTACTGTTATTTTCTCGCTCTCTCTTAGTCCTTGCAACCAGAACCTTAGGTGGCTTGGAGACTAATCAATCACTATAGAGTGAGTGGGAGAGAATGGAGCGAGGTTAGAAGTGCTGAGCATGAGGCTCTGTGGTAGAGCTCTGGCATAGCACCTACCAGGCTCTGGATAAAGAAGAGACTGAGGGCTAGGCACTGTGATGCATTCACAAAAATATTGGTCTCTGTTCACAGCTGGCAAGCACACATGTTCTCCCCGCCTTCGGGGTGCTTCACATCCAGGAAAACGGGTTGACAGGAGACTATGGCTGCCATTTCATAGTGCTAGGCGCTATCATTGAGGAGAGTGTAGTGAAGGGATAAGGGGTGTGTACGTAACTCCATCCTGGACTCGAGGAAAGAGTGGTGGTGGTCATGGGATAGAGACGGATGGACCCATGCTGCTAACTGTGTGTTGCCTTGGTTGACAAACAAAACTGTCATCCAGGTGCTTACACAGTGAACAACCTATACTACCATGTATGGCAGTGTCATTTGCTAGCTGGGCAGGAGGAGTCTATTAAGAACATCTGTGGCCAAAAAGCCAGCATGAGTAAGGACTTAAAGATGAGAAGTTCAGAAAGGAGTAAAAGACAATGAAAGCTGGTGGAGATGGGAGGGTTGGGGTGAAGAGAGCTTTCAGATCGAATGAGTAGGACTTGGTGATGGATGCTCAAAGAAAGTAGGGTGGGCATGCCCCCTAGTTTGGGATGACTAAGTGATCGTGATCTGTCAGACCTAGGCAGACTGACATGGAGGAGCTCAGATCTTGTTGCCTGTGCCAGTCTGAAAGCTGTGGTGATTCCTTTCCAGTTTCCTGAGGTCGTCCCCCTTAACATTGGAGGGGCTCATTTTACCACGCGCCTGTCTACTCTGCGGCGCTATGAAGACACCATGCTGGCTGCCATGTTCAGTGGGCGGCATTACATCCCTACAGACTCGGAGGGTCGGTACTTCATCGACCGAGATGGCACACACTTTGGGTATGTCTATCTCTTCCATAGTCATAGCCAGCAAGTAGCCTGGGATTGGGTCTTGGGCGTTGTTGCCATCTTCCATGGTACCAGAGGACATAGCCTAGTGGTGGAATTTAATAAATGCTCTTATTGACTTGTATTAAAATGCTTAATTGTTTTGCCACAGGTAAAGACAGTAAGAGAAATTTTTGGTTTTGTTGTTCTTTTGGTTTGGTTTGGTTTTTTGAGGGGTTCTCTGTGTAGCCCTGGCTGTCCTGGAACTCACTCTGTAGACCAGGCTGACCTGGAACTCAAACATCCCCCTGTCACTGCCTCCAAGTGCTGGGATTGAAGGTGCGTGCCACCACAGCCTGGCAAGAGAAAGTCTAATACTGGCAGGAGTTGATGAGCCTTTTCCCATCCTGTGCAGTTTGAGACCTGGTGAGTCATTATCTATATGGAGAGGGATGCACTTGGAGTCAGAGAACGTCAAAAACATCTTGGAGAAAACCTTTACCTTTAGATTCTGGCATTCAATAATACTGTGCAAGTTGGGCTTAGTGGCACTCTTGAGTGGTAGAAGTGGGGGAGTGCAAGTATTTCTAGGCCAGCTTGGGCTATGTAGCAAGAGTCTGTGTCAACACTCCCAACAAACAACAAAACCTACTGCAGCTCGGAGGGGCCAGGGTGTGTGGTGACAGTTCTGAGGCTCACAGTGGCTTACAGCAGAGACAGTGAAAGAAGGACTGATGCTGGATTACTGTCCCTTCATTTTGCTAAGAAAACCTTACAAAACAAACTTTTAGCAAGGCAGTAGTGATGCATGTCTTTCCCAGCACTTTGGAGGCAGAGGCAGGAAGATCTCTGAGTTGAAGACCAGTCTGGTCTACAGAGCAAGTTCCAGGACAACCAGGGCTACACACAGAGAAATTGTCTTGAAAAAACAAACAAAAACAAAACAAAAATCAAACTTGTATGTTACTGGAATCTTAACAAGAACAATAACAACATACATACCCATACACACAAGCCCACAGTCTCAATATATCTGATATGTACCTAACTAAAGAAATATATGTGACTATTACACCTTCCCATGAAAATGCTTCTGACAAACCTTATAAGAACTTTATGCCTCAATTTCGTTGTGGGTTTTTTTTTTTTTTAAGATTTATTTATTTATTATATGTAAGTACACTGTAGCTGTCTTCATACCCACCAGAAGAGGGCATCAGATCCCATTACAGATGGCTGTGAGCCACCATGTAGTTGCTGGGAATTGAACTCAGGACCTTTGGAAGAGCAGCCAGTGCTCTTAACCGCTGAGCCATCTCTCCAACCCCTGTGGGTTTTTTTTTTTTTTAAGGTTAATTTTTTTTATATGTGGGTATCACTTGTGTGTGAATACCCCCAGAGACCAGAATGGGATGTTGGGTCCCCTAGAACTGGAGTCACAAGCAGTTGTGAGCTGCTGATGTAGATGCTAGGAACTGAACTTGCGTCCTCTGGAAGACCAGCAAGTCCTTTTAACCACTGAGCCATTCCTCTAGCCCTCAGTTTTCTTGTTGACATGAGAAATAAGTGTAGTGGTCTGGTGGGCGTGTCGGTGATGGTTAAGGAGAGAGCCTGTGTATGAGCCCGGGTAGGTCAGATCTTCAAAGCACATGGCTGGAATCCTCTATTTCTAGATCACTAAAGAACCGATCTGGCTTTTGACCTTGAACCTGTGACCGGGGAGGCAGGGACTTCAGCTGATATATATGTCTTTGTGTTGACCTCCAGTAAGAGTGCCCACAAGGGTCATTTTTATCCTTACAAAGGAGCCTCTAGCAATATAATTTGTTTTGCAGAGTCTGGTTTTTCCCCAGTGGGCCATCAGCTGCCTCTGATGGTGAGAAAACAGAATTACATCACTCTGTGGAACTATAAAAAGATTTTTTTTGTTTGCAGGCCATTTGGGGAGGGAAGTGCTGGCCCCAGCTGGCATCTCACATAGCGCTCTTAGGTGGGCCTTGCCCAGACTTTTGCTCGTCAAAGCTCATAAGGGTTTATTGAACATCTCAGAGTACTGACTTTAAAGGGGTGGGGATGGGCAAGGCTGGAGAAATGGCTGAGAGGCTCAGTATGTGTACTGCTCTTGCAGAAGACCTGAGTTCAGATCCCTGCACCTGTGTCAGGTGGCTCTCAACCACCTATAACTTCAGCTTCAGGAGAGCCAACACTTCTGGCCTCCATTAAGTGCCTGTATTCTTGAGCACACACCTGCACACCCACCAAATATAATGGAAAAATCATTTTAAAATCTTTAAAGGGGTTGAGGGGAGGGAGAACAGAATTCAAATTGAGGCTTATATGCTGCTGTCTGTTGGCCTCAAGATGTAGTAGCATTCACGCTTGGACTGCTGGACTCCAGTAGTCTGTGGCTTATCTGCAATAGATACGGTTTTTCAAAAATTCAGTGTATGAGTTCAGGGTATTTGGAAGCTACACACATTTCTCTGCTGTTGTAGCTCATACAGACTATCTACCATCCTGGGGGTTGCTTGGGCCTGGGGAGAGGGAGGGGGAGTTCATCATTGTGTAGATAGCACTTGACTTTGTTTGTTTCTAATGAAGAACCATGGTGATTGTTGGCTCAGAGTCAGTTGTGTCTGGACCTGAGCCTTTGCCAGCTGTGGCTCCTTCAACAAGGGTTTTCCATAACCTCCTAGGCCCAACTTGGGCCTCATTTATAGACTGGAGCTAAGAGAAAACCTGCCTTATAGTGTCATTAAGAGGACCAAATTGGTGGTGCATGGTTAGTGGCTAGTACAGATTAATGCTTAGTGTTAGCTATGGTGACTTTATGGTTTAGATGAATTATTGATGTAACAGATAGATCTAGAGGTTTTTTCCTCTCTGCCCATAAGTACTGGTGATAGACCTGATAGACCCTCCGAACTAAATAATCTGAATACGTTACTTTCCGTATGTGACTTTACTTAGCTGAGAAACCAACTGATGTTAGCTCCCATAGTTTGGTATTTTGTCTTCCCAGATAGCTATAGAATAATAGTAACAGTAACAATATGGGATGGGTATAGGATGTGTTTGTTACTATTGGAAGCGTGAGGCTATAACCATTCCATTATCCGTGTACTTATGTTATGACTGAGCATTTCTAACTTGTACTTGGGAAACTGGTGCTGAGTCCATGAAAGAACCTTCTTCTTCCTCTTCCTTTTCGTCTTCTTCTTCCTCTTTCTCCTCCTCCTCTTCTTCCTCCTTTTCTTCCTCCTCCGTCTTCCAGAGCCTTCTTCCTTCCTCCTTCTTTCTCTTTGTTATTTTTGAGACTGGGTCTCTCTATAGCCCTGGATGTCCTGGAATTTGCTCGGTAGACCAAACTGGCCTTAAATTTACAGGGATCTGTATAAAGTGTGTATCCCAATGTGGTGGTGCATGTTGGCAGTCTTAGCACTTGAGAGACTGTGGCAAGAGAAATGGGTTCAAGGTCAGGCTTGTCTACCTAGCAAGTTTGAAACCAGCCTGGGCTACGTGACACCTTATCTGAGAAAAGCCACTGTGTGTGTGTTTTAAACGGATGGAGTTATTATAGCCTTGCATCACACCTGTGTACCTTATAAGCATTATAATGGCAATGACTTAGGAAGGCAACAGGTAGCAATTTCTGAAGGCTCACTTTGTGCTAGGAGCTTTCTAAGCACTTTTCATGTATTAGCTCATTCAATTTCCCTCCTGATTGAATTTACATTTCTGTTGTTGTTGCTTATTTGTTTTGTTTTGTTCGAGACAGAATCTTGCTATGTAGACCAGGCTGGCCTTGAACTCACAGCCCCACCTGCCTCTGCCTCCCACATATGCCACCATACTCATTTTAATTTTCTTTTAAACGTATGAGGTAATTTTTTAAATCTTTCATTTTGTACTGGAGGACACTGAAACACTTGAAGGTTGAGTTCACTTGGCCAAAGTTATAGTTGGGGACATGGCCCAAATTCTGTGCTCTAACCACTTTGATAACCTCCCCCCCCCCCCCACTGCTTGGTCTTTAGCTCCTTCTCACCCTTTATCTTCCCTGCATAGAGATGTGCTGAACTTCCTGCGTTCAGGGGACCTGCCACCCCGGGAGCGTGTGCGAGCTGTGCACAAAGAGGCCCAGTACTATGCCATTGGGCCCCTCCTGGAGCAGCTGGAGAACATGCAGCCACTGAAGGGTGAGAAGGTGCGCCAGGCCTTCCTGGGGCTCATGCCCTATTACAAAGGTGAGTGGTCAGCTGCCTCATAGCTGGGGAAAGGGGTTGTAAGGCGTCATTTAGCTCCTAGGCCTTTCTCCGAAGTGGGTGGGTTCAGCATTCATCAAGATTAGGAGAAAACGTTCTCTCTTTCAGTGACAGTGGGACTTTTCAAGTTGAGAAAGATATTTCCCATATACCCCCGTCCTCATCCGTTTTCTTGCTTTGGAAAGCCATGGTCCTTATTGAGGTGCACCCTTCCTGAGTCGATGGAGTCCCCTCATGAAATCAGCCTCCTCCCTCTGCATCCCGTCACTGAGTGTGTGTCCCTGTGTCTGTCTGTGTCTCTCTCCCTCCTTTCCTTTTCCACCTCTGTCCATTGACGGCTATTGTGTAAAACTCTGCAGACCATTTGGAGCGGATCGTGGAGATTGCCCGGCTTCGTGCAGTACAGCGGAAGGCCCGCTTTGCCAAGCTCAAAGTCTGTGTCTTCAAGGAAGAGATGCCCATCACCCCCTATGAGTGTCCACTCCTTAACTCCCTCCGCTTTGAGCGGAGTGAGAGTGATGGACAGCTCTTTGAGCACCACTGTGAAGTGGACGTGTCTTTTGGGCCCTGGGAGGCGGTGGCTGATGTGTACGACCTCTTACACTGCCTGGTCACGGACCTCTCAGCCCAGGGCCTCACGGTGGACCACCAGTGTATCGGGGTGTGTGACAAGCATCTTGTCAACCATTACTACTGCAAACGCCCCATCTATGAGTTCAAAATCACATGGTGGTGAGTTGTCCTGGGAAGCAAGAGTCCCACGAAGGAGGATGTCCATCTTCTTGGGTGGCTCTGGGAGTCTGATCCCCACGGGGGCTGCTGACTGTCCCAGAAGCTGCTGAGGTGAGGACAGAATGTGGAGGCACAGATGCAGAGAGAGGCCCAGGCACTTGCTGCAGTCTCCCTGGTTCGTGCACCTTGGGGACTTGGTCTGCTCTCACCTGGTCTTCTCAAGGCCTGGCAGTCTTCACTGGAAATCACAAGATCTAGCAAGGATTTCACTGGGAGTCCAGAGAGCTTTTGATACCTTCTTAGATGCCCTGCAGGAGAGCTCCTGCTAGTCTCTGAGGGAGATATCATCACTGCCCCATGATGTTTGAACCTTCCCGTGCTCAGTGTGTCAGGTGGGATAAGGAGTGAGCTAGGGAATTTATCCAAGCATCTGCCCTGTAGCCCTGGCCAAAGAAGAAAACATACTTCTCCCAGTGTGCTCCTTGCTCTTTCAGTGACTTGCAGTACCTTGTCTTAGGATGCAGAAAGATATGTCCTGTGCTCCCAGAACATGCCTGTCACCTTCTCTTGGAGATTAACCATAGCTGCCAAAGCCATGTACCAAGTTGGGCCTTAGAAAAACCACAATGTTTACAGCCCTGCCCTGGAGCTTTGGCTTATCCTTCTTTGCAAGGGTTATGCTCTCACAGGGCTGGAATGTTAAGTTCTAAAGGTTCTTTAGAACCTTTAGATTCTAACCTGGAGATTTCCCCAAGTTAGGCAGACAAGGAGCTTCTTGTTAGGTAGGATCCCTCTCAGATGCCAAGAACACAGGACCTTGCCGCTGAGTCTTATGTTAGGAGCCAGTATGGTGAACCTCTCTGGAAGGGATGCTCTCTTTCTTTGATAGTTTTTGTTCAGGGTGGTGGGGGCTTGCTCTGCAGTCAGGGGCAACTAAGACAGAGTACGACATGTACCCCTAAAGACAGAGGTGTATAGCATTCCTCTGAGAGCATTGCATGTCCAGGCTGCACTATGGGTTCTAAGTAGTCATGGATGTCCTTGATAATTTTTATGAAACTTTTTTTTTAACATAAAGAATTGTTAAGGGCAGCATTGCCAAGCTCAGTCCTGTGGGATCAGAGTGGTGCAGTCAGACAGTTGGAGGCTAAAGGCATCCCTGTGCTTCTGAGGAATAGAAGGCCCGGGCCTTCTGGCCCTGAGCTAAATTCCTCTGTGCAGCTGGAGGGTAGTGACTTTCCTGAGCTCTTGTGGAAACACGCAGTTTTAAACTTGTGTCTCGTTCTAAGTGTAACAGAGCTAGAGGCTGAGGTCCATGAGGGGCGGAGTGTCAGTCATCTTCCAGGACCCCTGCTCTCTCTGCTCTCCTCAGCAAACAATCGCATCTTCTGAGGTGCTGATGCCCCTGCTTGACACTTAGCCCAGCACTGTGGCTCTGGTCTTGTTTCAGCAAAAATGTTCCTTATTTCAACCAATTTTATTTATTTTTTGGACAGGGTCTCATGTAGCCCAGGCTGGCCTCATATTAGCTGTAGAGCTAAGGATGACCTTATACTCTTGATCTTCCTGCTTCTACCTCCGAAGCTCTGGGGGACACAGGCATGTCCCACCTCACCTGGCTCTTATGTTCATTGTTTGGATAGCTAGTGAAGTACACTGTTCAGGATGATGTCCATGTGGGCAGAAAGCAGACAAGCCCAGGGCATTTAGTAATTGAGCCTGGGGTTCTTTTCCTCCTGTTCTAGAATATTGCAATACTTGGAAAATTAAAGTCCACAAATATAAGACAGAGAGAGAATTGATCTGCTCAAACACTGGCCCAGACCACAAATATAAGACAGAGAGAGAACTGATCTGCTCAAACACTGCTTGTTCAAGGTTACAAGATGCTGGGTAAAGATGTCATCTTTGTGACTTGCTGGAGACACTGTTTTTCTGTCCCCTTTTTTATTCTCAGGATGATATGGTTTGTACCATTGTGGCAAGAGAAAGCTCTAGGCTACTGGAGCAAGCAGAGGTGGGACACAAGATAGCCAGCTCAGAAATCCCTCCTTTTTGATAGTTGGCTTGTGGTATTAGGGGCAAACCATGTACTGAGTCTCCTTGTGTGGGTTTGTTTTAAATAACCAAACCCTTTGCGTTTTTAAGCCAATGACATGTACACCGTCTTGCAGCACAGATACTTTTCTTTGTACTACAAAATATATTTATTATAATTCAAATTCTCCCTTGACTAGTAAAATAGAAATATGAAATAAAGCAATATAAATTGGAATCTGAGATGTGGTTTTATGGTAGAATATCAACCGCTAGGCCCTGGGTTCCCTCTTCAGCACTACTTGGGGGAAAAATATCATGTCACAGTCTGTGCTGCTTGGGCTTTCTCCTCACTAGCCTTCTCTACCCTCTCAGAACTTCTCTTAAATGCAATAAAAGAATTCATGGCCTGTTTTGGCTCTCTAACAAGAAGCCAAGGCCAGTCTGAAATGCACTGTGCATGTGCATTTGCATGTGGTGGCTGGGGATTGCTTCCAAGTAAAAGGGTCATATCTGTGGGAATTACCCTTGTCCTGTTTGATCCCTTTCCAGTTGTAATTGCCCAGGACCAGACCGGAAGACTTGTAAGGAAAGCTTCTTGACCACAGGAAATACCTCCTCACAATTATGTGTGTGTCCTGTCAATCAACACCTTTCATCTGGCTTGAGACAGATCAGCTGTTGCCGCATCAGACCCAAGTGCCTAGTACTCTTGAGCTCGCCTCCTGTTTTCCTTGGGGCATCTTTTCTCCTGGGAGACATGCTTACTGGTTGGGAAAATGAAAGATTTTGATAGCAGCACATGGTGTAACGTTAGCCACAACAGAACAAAATGCAAACTAAAGCATAAAGTTAGCAACAGGGAGGACTGAGGGAGAGAAAGCCACACTGGAAGGCAGCACATCCCAGGGGAAGGAATTCCCCATTACTGATCTAAGAGAAACTGTTGCCATCTGTAACCTACCTCTGCCTGTTCACCTGGCTGCTGTATTTCCAATGGTGAAAGCCAACCATGGTGCAACCCCTTGTTCTCTACTGGGGCTTAGGCTGTTTGGGAATTGAGTGCTCAGTCCCAGACTGATTAAGTTCTGAGTTGCTCCATGGAGGACTAACAGACCCTTATGAGACAGAGCAAGTGGGGGGTGTGGAGAGTTTATTGATGTGTGATCCCAGACTGAAATGAGTCTTACTTAAAAACTTCACCAGCTGGGCAGTGGTGGTGCACACCCTTAATCCCAGCACTCAAGAAGCAGAGGCTGGCAGATCTCTTGAGTTTCTGAGGGAAGAGATTGGGTGTGGGAGGTCAGCTGGGCCCATTGTCTTAATTTGCATAAATTTGGCTTTTAGTACAGAGTGCAACACTTCCTGTGTTCAATAACATACCTATTTGTGAGTAATCTTGCACATGGAGCTCCAGCTCCACCAGATATTAAAGTCAAGATCTAGAAACTGGGTGTTGTGACTTTTCTTTACTGATTTATGACGTCCCTCCTTTGCCAGCAAGTATGTCTTCATCACTGCTTTAGATCTGGTGTTTAGAGATGCCACAGTAAAGTAATAAACCTAGGGCTGGAGGGATGGCTCAATGGTTAAGAGCACTAGCTGCTGCTCTTCCAGAGGTCCAGAGTTCAGTTCCCAGCAACCACATGGTGGCTCACAACCATCTGTAATGGGATCTGATGCCCACTTACTATGTGCATGAAAACAGAGCACTTGTATACATAAATCAATCTTTACAGAAAAAAAAAAAACTAGCTCTTCCTGGAGACCAATGTTGGACTTGAGGGGACTCAGTGGCCCTGAGAAGACCCTCATGGACGCTCAGGAGTGTCCCCTCTCTAGTGTAACACTGCTCAGCCATTTGTTGAAAGTGCCCTGGGGGAAGTCTGTAATAGAAATCCCTTGTCCTATTAACTGCTTTCTCAAGGGAGAAATAGTATGTATGAGCCTCAGTATTGAAAACCAAGGTCCCTGCAGAAATGGGTACAGTTTGCCACCACCCTGCCACCTGCAAAGTGGAGTGTGACCACTTCCCTGGCTAAGCTCATCAGGATATTTCTTAGAGTCACTTCCAGGACTGACTACACAGGTGAGTTCTGAGGAGCCAAGTGCAGCACAAGCTACTACTGCAGGGGTTCTCATGACCCCCTTAGGACTCAGATATTTACATTACAATTAATAACTAGCAAAATTACAGTTATGAAGTAGCAACAAAAGTAATGTTATGGCTGGGGGTCACCACAATATGAGGATCTGTATTAAAGAGCCACAGCATTAGGAAGGTTGAAAACCAGTGGGCTAGTTGCTTCCCTTAAGTCTCTGATTAGTCTGATTTTTAAATAAAAAGCTGTGCTCACCCTTGCTGCCTGTTTTCCCTGACCTACTGATGGTAACATCTTACCCATTGGAAATGACCTAGAAATGTAGTCTTCCAGGTCAACCCAAACAGTAGAGCCTGAGGTCAGGTCAGAGCAGAGATCACCCTCACTCTCCCTTGTACAGATCAATAGTTACCCTGCCTAGTCAGTGAAAACTTGAAAGTGCACAAGCTCTAGGAAGATGGCAGGACAACTTCTTTAGGCAAATGTTGTTCCAGGGAAATATTAGTGATCCCCAAAAACACAAGAGCCAATCTGATGCAACTCACAGCAGGCTAGCTCCCCCCCTCCCAATGCACCGCCATCATGCAGGACGGTTTTGGTGGTGGGGAGCCCCGAATGTCTGTGGGGCAAGGCTTTATAGGAAGCAGCAAGCAGGGAGTATGTGTGCAAGCATCAAATGGAAAGCTCCTGTGGCCTTTAAGATAATTGGCTGGTGCTAGGCGTCAGATCATAAACTTAACTTCTGCTCCCTTCTGCGTTGGTGGTCATTAGGTAGGGGGTGGGCTTGTAACCTGGGGTGCAGATTTGTTGGGGGAATAACCTGGAGACACTGGTTTTGTTAAGGGTGTAACCTGGAAATTCTGGTCTTGTTGGGAATTAGCCTAGAGATTGGAGCTAGGCTCAGGTTTTGTTGGGAAGGGGGGGGGGGCAACTTGGAAACTAATGCTAAGTACCAGTCTGTTAGTCTACCTGAGTTCACACTTAGGTCAGGTTCTCTAAAATGGAGTCTGAACGTAAAAGATTTGGCATCTCAGTAAGTACCCACAGTCCCAGCTACTTAGGAAGCTAAGATGAGAGGATTGTTGATCTCAAGAGTTTGGGGCTAGTCTGGAACAACAAACCAGCAATGTTTGCCTTTTTAACTTTTAGCATAGAACATGTGGATTACTACAGAATAATCTGAGGCACATTCAAGAGTGAAAGTGGAAAGTGACTAAAGGGACCATTGTAGAGGAAAACAGAATGGCCAGAGACAAATGTCTTCTGTCAGGTCACTCGTGGACCAGGCTAAACTCTGCCTCCCAAGTGCTGGGATTGAAAGTACGTGCATTATGCTTGGATTTTTAAAATAAGATTTCTATGTGTATGGGCATTTTGTCTGTACCATGTATGTACCAGCTAGGTACAAAGTACCTGAGACCGAAGTTACAGATGGTCTTGAGTTGCCATGCGTGTGCTCAGTAGCAAACCTGGGTTTTCTGGAAGAGTGTCCTATGCTTTTAACCACGTAGGGATCTCTTTTCCAGCTCTGTTTTTAGACACACTCACTGTAGAGCTGTGGTTGTCCTCGAACTTCTGGTCCTGCCTGTACTGCTGAGAGTAAAGGATGTAAGGGATAGCATGCCTGGCTGCTTTTATTTTTCCCCTTTCTCCTTTCAGTGCTGGGGATAGAACTGAAGTCCCTGCATAATATGTCAAACTGTATCCTCAGGCTGAAACCTTGATTGTTTGTTTGTTTGTTTTTCTAAGACGGGCTTTCTCTGTGTAGCCTGGCTGTCTAGGACTTGCTCTATATATCAAGCTAGTCTTGAACTCACAGAGATCTGCTGCTTGCCTCCTCTTGACTAGGGGGATTAAAGGTGTGCACCACTCTTCACCTGTCAGAAACCCTCTTAATTGAAAGGAAACCTAAAGCTCTGGTCTTAAAAGGGCTTCTCACTTCATAGCCCTTATTGTCTGTCTATGTCTGTCTGTCTTTCTCTTTTGAAGCAGGCTCTCATGTGCCCAATGTGGCCTTAGCCTTGAAGTTCTATTGCATCAGCCTCCTGAGTTCCAGGATCACTTGTGGGTTCCACCTTGACCGTAATTTATTGCACTTGTCACTAAGAGAGATATGTCTATGAGGTGGGGGAAGGCTGGGCTCCTGGGACAGTGAGTGGGAGGGTGACCTTCCTGGCAAGTGACAGCTGGCTTGCTGGGCCTTAGGTCTGGGAAAGCCTGAGCTAGTGGAACTGCAGCCCCCTAGAGCTAACTGCACTTATATACTTGGCATTTTGACATATTAAGTAAGGGGTGTGTCCAGGATGTGGCCTCTTCCAGGGATAGGTGGGTTTACAAGGGTTGAGCTCTTCATTCAGACTCAGGATTTCTACCCTCCTGTGTGAAACTTTGGTTCATAAAGTGTTCCTCTGTGTAGCCTTGGTTGTCCTAGAACTCACTCTGTAGACCAGGCTGGCCTTGAACTCGAACTTAGAGATCCACCTCTCTCTGCCTCTTGAGTGCTGGGATCAAAGGCATGTGCCACCACATCCTAGCAAAGGTGTCTTCTTAACTGGATTTCCCCACAGTTTGTTTTTGGGTTGTCCTGTTGACAGCATGATCCCTTAACTTTTGTCTATTCTTTGGTTTTTCCCTTCCTGTCTTTCAGCTTTCTCTGCCCACCTCATTCCTTTCCCATCTTCCGATTTCCCTTCTCTGTGTTTTTGCTTGATTGGTTTCGTTGTTGTTGTTTTGAGTCAGGATCTTACGGTGTAGCCCAAGCTAGCGCCAAACTTGTAACAATCCTCCTGCCTTTGCCTAAGTGCTGGGATGACACACATGTCTATTACCCTCGCACATCACCTCACATAGAGTCCATACGTGAGGAGGATGCTGGGGAAGGGAGCGGTTACCCTGAGTAAGTCGGGTTATATGCTGCTGCTTCTCCGGTCACCTCTGGAGCATTCTTCTTAGCTGTGAACTTCATTTCTTTCTTAGGTGAACATCTGCTTCTAAAGTCTAAAAAACAAAGTGTTACTATAGAATTCATACACTGGGGTTGCCTGTGAGGTCCAGTAGCCAGAATTGTACTTCCTCTTCCAAAATTCTCACACTCCCCAACACAAAAGAACAGAATGAATGGGCTTTGGATCAGGGCAGCTTAACCTCTTAACCACTGCAAGGATTTCTGCCCAATTCTTCTGAAAAACAGCCAGAGATCCCAGGATCCACCTGTGTTGGCCTTCTGTTAGGCAAAAAGTAATGAGACTGGAGAGGTGGCCAATCAGTGCAGTCTGCCCTTCCTTCTAGAGGACCCACATTTGGTTCCTAGCACAGAGGTTAGGTGGATCATAACCACCTGTGACTCCACCTCCAGGAGATCTGATCTCTAGTACATCCTCTGCATTTACATGCACGTACCCACACTTGAATGAATGAATGAATGAATGAATGAAACATTTTATTTAAACTACCCGAGATAATCAACTTAGAGAACAGTTTGATTTGAGCCTGGGGTGGAGCAAAGCCATTCAGTACATGGCTGGAGATGAGAAAAGACAGAGTCCTGTGGTATTCTGAGGGTATGCTACACCAATGATCTAAGACAGGTTCTCAACCTGTGGGTCTTGACCCCATTGAAAGGAGGGTCAGAAAACCTTTTCACAGGTCACCTAAGACCATCAGAAAACACAAATATTTACATTAGGATTCACAACAGTAGCAAAATTAGTTATGAAGTAGCAACAAAATAATTTTATGGTTGAGTGTCACCACAGCATGAGGAACTTTTGTATTAAAGGGTCACAGCATTAGGAAGGTTGAGGACCACAGATCTAAAATCTCCTGATAGGTCCTTCCTCCTAAAGGTTCTGCCACCATTTGGCAAGCTGGAAACAGGATCTTGTCTCCACAGACATGGCTAGCTTGTTTTGAAACCTTGGGATTGAACACTCTTTTGCCTTTAGAGAAACCAGGATTATGGTTGCAGACCACCTTACCCAGATAGGGACCAAACCTCCAACAGCCATTTAAAGGGTTCATTTAAGATCCAAGGCATATTATTGTAAATAATCTTCCACCTGACACCAAACAGAATCAGGGCCTTTGTGTACCAGGGGAAAACTCAGCCAACTGTGTGAAAGACTTGGAACCATCTAGAAACACTTCATGACTGGAAATGGAAACTGGAGTGGAAACTGGAATCAGATCCCATGGAAATTTTTTAGTGTTTTCTGCCCTCTATGTTATGATTCATCCTCCAACAGAGCATGACATAGAGAACTCTCCTAATTGTTATAGCCTGGAATTTGATTTTGAATTTGAGTTGTTGTTTTTTTTTTTTTTTTAAAAAAGCTGGTCTCATATACCCTAACCTGGCTGAAAATTTGCTGTATGGCCAAGGGTAAACTTTGAATTCCTGATGTTCCTGACCCTTCCCACATCCTGGGATGACAAGTGTCACTATATCAGTTTTATTTGTTCTTGTTGAGACAGGTTCACATTGTTCCTTGATTGGCCTGGAACTCATGGCAGTCCTCCTGCCTCATCCTCCAGAGTGCCAGGATTATAGTTATGAGACATCCTACCTCACCACCAATTTATTTTTAGACAGGGTTCATGTATCCCAGGCAGGGCTTGAACTCATGGTTGTCCATTAGTTCCATTACTTCCTGCCTATGCCTCCCTCCTGGACTTCAGACATGTACCACTATGCCTAGTTTATACAGTGCAGGACATAGGTCTTTGTGAGTGATGGGCAAGCATCACCAGCCTCCCCCCAGTTTTTAAACTCTTTCTTTTTTTTTAAAGATTTATTTTATTTATATGAGTACACTATAGCTATCTTCAGACACACCAGAAGAGGGCATCAGATCCCGTTACAGATGGTAGTGAGCCACTATGTGGTTGCTAGGAATTGAACTCAGGACCTCTGGAAGAGCAGTCAGTACTCTGAGTACTGACTGAGCCATCTCTCCAGCCCCTTAAACTCTTTTTTGAAACCTTTGGTTACATAGACTAGGCTAGCCTCCCAAGTAGCTAGGGTTGCAGGCATGTGTCACAGCACTCAGCTAGACCCTGATACCATTGTTCTATTTTGTTTTTACTTTATTCACTGGGGTCGGCACACATGTCCCAACAGCTTGGCATGTTGGGGACTCTCAAGAGGCCCTCTCATTAGCCTTCCTGCACTTTCTTAAATAGACCTGTACATTCTGCTGTTCTGTACTGTGTACAATGTGTGATGGCTTGTATATGCTTGGCTCATGGAGTGGCATTATTTGGAAGTGTGGCCTTGTTGGAGTAGGTGTGTCGCTGTGGGCATGGGCTGAAGACCCTCATCCTAGCTGCCTGGAAGTCAGTGTTCTGATAGCAGCCTTCAGATGAGATATAGAACTCTCAGCTTCTCCTGCACCATGCCTGCCTGGACGCTGACATCCATACTCCAGTGATGATAATGGACTGAACCTCTGAACCTGTAAGCCAGCCCCAATTAAAGGTTATCCTTATAAAAATTGCCTCGGTCATGGTGTCTGTTCACAGCAGTAAAACCCTAAGACAGATGTGAAGTAGAATTCTCAGCATTGGGAAGTATTGTAAGATCAAAATATTAACTCTGAAAAACCATGGGAGATGCTCTATGCAGCATCAAATATTCAGCTAAGATTTAGTTATTTATGCATCTCACTAGAATGCAAATTTGCCTTCATCTTTTATAAGTGTTAAAATTATATGTGTGTGTATAATGCATATGTATATGTACTATAGATACATACATAGTCTACACATTTGTGCATATATCTGTACACACACATATACATATATATCACACTAAAGAATTATTCTCAAATTCTTTTATGATTTGTTTTTAGTAAATGTTTAGCTTGTGAACCTATTTTATCTTCCATATACCCAGTTATATAAAATGTCAAGCCCTGCCCCTAGGGATCAGGAGTAAAAATATTTTAAGAAATCTTAGTCTAGAAATGGGATAGAGGCCAAAGAAAGAATTCCTTTTTCTCTCCAAACTTGAGGTCCAGCTCTTCTTGGCTTACAGAGTGGCAGGGAGGTGTCCAAGTGCTGTAGTCTAAAACCAAAGAACAGTTTTGGCTTAACGCAACACACATTAGTGCTGGACCCAGCACATCCAGAAAGGCAAATGCTCCATGGTTCACCAGCGCCCACTACCGACAAAGAGGAATATCACTTCTTTTTTTTTGTTTTTGTTTTGTTTGTTTTGGTTTTTTGTTTTTTGAGACAGGGTTTCTCTGTATAGCCCTGGCTGTCCTGGAATTCACTCTGCAGACCAGGCTAGCCTCGAACTCAGAAATCCGCCTGTCTCTGCCTCCCAAGTGCTGGGATTAAAGGCCTGCGCCACCACTGCCCGGCGGAATATCACTTCTTAAAAAGTTAAAAGGTCTCCTTTTCCATTGATCCCCACCTAAAAAAGCAATGAAAGGTGAATTTGGAACTGAGACAATTTGTTGATAACTATCCTGTAATGGCTAATTCCAGGTTATTGACTATATCTGGAATCCAATTAAATGTTGTCAGAAGAAGAAAGAAGGAGGAGGAGGAGGAGGAGGAGGAGGAGGAGGAGGAGGAGGAGGAGGAGGGGAAGGGGAAGGAGAAGGAGAAGGAGAAGGAGAAGGAGAAGACGATGATGAAAAAGAAAAAGAAAAAGAAAAAGAAGAAGTGCTCTTTACTCCTCTTCCCCTCATCCATCTCTGCCATTTTTCCCAACCTCGGGTAGCACCGTTCACCAAAGTCAGCACAACCCTGTCGGTCCTCATTCCTGTCGGTCCATTGTTGACTACTGTAACATCTCCTACACATAGATGAATCCATTCTCATTGTTGCCTGTGAAATCTTGCAACTGCATTACTACAGACACCTCTTGGTTTGGCTGAGCCCCTGATTACCTCCTGAATTAGCTCCCTTTCTGACTTCTGCAGCCCAATACCTGCCAGGAGCAGTTCACGCCTGTCTGTTGGGATCACAGGTGTGCACCATCATACCTAACTCACAGGTTTTTCTTTCTTGGGTTTTTCGAATTTTCTTTCTCTTTTTAAATTTATGTATATGAGTATTTTGCATGTATGTCTAGATACTACATGTGTACCTGGTACCTTCAGAAGAGGGTGTCAGATCACCTGGAACTGGGGTTATAGATGGTTGAAAGCCACCATTTGGGTTTGGGAATAGAGCCTGGGTATGATAGAGGAGCAGTTAGTGCTCAGCCCCTGAGCAGCCTTTCGAGTCTCTTGCTTCCTTTCTTATCTCCAGCATGCAGCATAAGAAGCTCTGAAATCTGTCTCTGTCAAGACTCCCATCTGCTTTCCAGAGTCATCTTTTTATTCTACTCAGACCCTCAACTGCCTAATTAATCGAGATCCACCCGGAAAACGGAGTACAGTCTGCTTTCCACTTAGTCCACAAGCTTAAGGGTAGATTTCAGGGCTCCAGAGATCTGAAATCAGCAGCTAGGGGTGTGGGCTTCTCTTGATGAGGACCCAAGTTTGATTCCAGGTACCTACGATGTTGGGGTCCAGGAATTGCCTCACAAACCACACAAACATTGATCTCCGTCAGACAGGATAGTTTATTGAGCATATGTCCCAGAACTGATCAACCGGACCAAGGACAAGGTCAAAATTCAGAAATTGAATCATGATCCCCGAGTTAGAATCCTATAGGGTTTTTAAGGACAAAATCCACAAACATCTATGCCATAAATCAGGATTTGGAGATAGGGGATTTCCCTAGGACCATGTCTTTGCTGTACACTTATCCTGTTTCCATTAGTTGGGATCTTCAACCGAGGCAGGGGACTTGTCTAATATTCATGTCTTAACTTGCCAACCAGGATGTCAGTTACCCACGGACATGTCTCTTTCTGCCAAGTAGGATGTCAGTTCCCAGAGAGGGCTTGGGAATTTTATTTACTATACCACTACTCAAAATGGAAGTCTTATTCCAAATAGTTTATTTTAGTGCAGGTCTCTCTCTTATGTTGGGGCCATCCCAGCAGTATCTTATAAAGGCAAATACCATAAAAGCTTATACATAGGTGCAGGGAGTGCTGTTGAGTGGTTGGTTCAGGTCCAAGTGTATTGTGGGTAACAATACAAAACAGATCTACTCACTTCTATTGTGATTCATTACAGAATATGTAGTCAATCTTAGCATTAGGAAGTTTCCTAGTAACAACAAAAGCATATGAGAAAATTCCCTTAAAATGACATGCTAGCCAGGTAACTGTCACATAGACCTTAACATTTTACCTAGGCCTTAACATTCCATCTAGGCCTTAACATTTTACCTAGACTCTAGCACATAGCAGATTGCTAACAACCACTTCTTAACAGCTCCAGGTGAATCCAATGCCTCTGGTCTCACATACACATACACACATGCACACTTTAAAATAAACTGTAGACCGGGCAGTGGTGGCACATGCCTTTAATCCCAGCACTTGGGAGGCAGAGGCAGGTGGATTTCTGAGTTCAAGGCCAGCCTGGTCTACAGAGTGAGTTCCAGGACAGCCAGGACTACAGAGAAACCCTGTCTTGAGAAACCAAAAATAAATAAATAAATAAATAAGTAAATAAATTAAACTGGAAAGCCGGCAGTGGTAGTGCATGCCTTTAATCCCAGCACTTGGGAGGCAGAGGCAGGTGGATTTCTGAGTTCGAGGCCAACCTGGTCTACAGAGTAAGTTCCAGGACAGCCAGGGGTACACAGAGAAACCCTGTCTCGAAAAACCAAAAAAACAAAAACAAAAACACCTGTAAAAAAAGGTAAATCTAGTCCACAAAACAAACACCCTGTCAGAGTATATAGGATGATATATTTGATCTGGGCATTGTGGCTCAGCTGAATTAATATAATGTTAACCACCACAGTTCCAGTTTTTCACTCTGCCTGAAGACCGTTCTAAGTATAACCTAATACTCACTGGGATACCAACTCCTTAATATGTTAATTTCCTTTCTTTCTTTCTTTCTTTCTTTCTTTCTCTTTCTTATTTGTTGAGACAAGATTTCTCTGTATATCTCTGGCTGTCCTGGAACTCAATCTGGAGACCAGGCTGACCTCAAACTCACAGAGATCTGCCTCCTAAGTGCTAGGATTAAAGGTGTGGACCCTCTGGCTAAAATGGCAGTTTTACTCTCTGGTTCAGAGGAATCATGATTGTGTCTCTTGGTGGAAGCATCCCTCCCCTTGGAACTAAGACCTCAGGCCAACAGAGTTGAAGGTTGTGGGGATAAGAACCCAAACTTTAATGGCCCACTCTGAATCCTGTCTTCTTAATTCCTAAGTCCTTGAGTTCTGGCTTTGGAAGAAATAGTACATTGCACTAGATACAATAAATGAAGACAATCTTGATCAAGGACAGGCCTAGAGCCATGTGTGGTGGCCCATTCCTATAATCCCAACACAAGAGAGGTGGAGGCAGAAGGATCAGGATTTCATAGTCAACCTCTGCTCTATAATAAATTTGAGGCCAACTTGGGATATTAAAGATACCTTTTCAGAAAAAAAAAATGCTTTGGGGTGTGTGGTAAGGTCTCTGCAGTGCTGAAGTTATCCATAAATTGTCCATGCTACTGTAAATATCTCTAATTAAACATAGTGGTTCAGCAAAGCAGGTGTGGATGGCGTGGTTTCCTTCGTCTGTTTCTGTGCCCTATTTGGAGTGAAGAATTATGACTTCCCAGGAAAAGCCATGAAGCCAACTTATTACTTTCTTTTCCAAGATAATTCTTTCCCCTCCTACCCAACTAGTATTTTAAAGCAACACAAAACTGGAGAAAAATGGAAGTCAGTGAACAGAAGTATAAGATGATATAAGAAGCCTGGAAATGGTGGCGCACACCTTTAATCCTAGTGCTTGGGAGACAGAGGCAAGTGAATCTCTGTGAGTTCAAAGCCAGCCTGGTCTACAGAGTGAGCTCCAGAAAAGCCAGGGCTACACAGAAAAACCTTGTCATAAAAAACCAAAAATAAAATAAAATAAAATAAAATAAAATATTTTACCTCAGACATTATAATCACCAATGATAAGATGGGGCAAGGGACTGGAAAAATGGCTCATTGGTTAAAAGTCCTTACAAAGGACCCAGGTTCCGTTCCCAGCACCTTCATAGGCATACATAACCTTCTGTAACCCCAGTCCCAGGAGAGCTGATGCCTTCTTTTGGCCTCTGGAGGGAGCTGTATGCATGTTGTACACAGGTATGTGTTGGCAAAACACCCATAAATGTAAACATTAAAATTTAAAAGTAGATGGGGCAATGGTTTAATCATGTCGGTACCAAGCCAGCATTTTAGTAACAGATCTTCATTCCTGACTAGAGCAGAAGATACTCAGCTTGATAGTTTCCCCTTTAAATGAATAAGCAACACCAAAATTGGCAGAGGAATGATAAAGGCAGGAGGGGCAGGCTTCAGTGAGTCAGAACTCCAGGGTCCATCCTCTAGCTGGGTCCTTCCCATGCTGACCTTGGACTTGTCTACTTGCTCGCCCTTCCTTCCTACAGAGTCTCGGTTTGCAGTCAAGGCCGGACTCGCAATTCTCCTGCTTTAGCCACCTGATAATTACCAGCTATGATGGCCAGCTCAAAACTGCAAATTTCTTGTTTTGTTCCCTCTCCTCTGCATTGTTTGTTCTCAGGACACCATCTAATGGAGATTTATTTGTTGACTCCACCACCAAAAATGTTACAGTATGTTAAATTCTAAAATAAAAATTTGTTTTGTTTGAGACAGGGTCTCACAGTTGCTCTGGCTGTCTTGGAACTTTCTGGGCTAGCCTCAAACTCACAGAGATCCTCCTATTTCTGCCTCCTGAGTGTTCAGCTAACTTTAAGAAAAAAAAAAAAAAAAAGACATCACTGGGGCTGGAGAGATGGCTCAGCGGTTAAGAGCCCTGGCTGCTCTTCCAAACTCCCTGAGTTCAAATCCCAGCAACCACATGGTGGCTCACAACCATCCATAATGAGATCTGATGCCCCCTTCTGGGGTATCTAAAGACAGCTACAGTGTACTTACATATAATAATAAACAAATCTCTAAAAAACAAATTTAAAAAGACATTACTTTTATGTGTGTTCACATGTATGTATGCATGTCCCATCACATACTTGATGGTCAGAGGACAATTTTCAGGAGTCAGTTCTCTCCCACCATCTGGGTCTCAGTTGAGTTTGTTTACCAAGTTAGCCATGTCACTGGCTCTGTCCCCTAGAATTGAACTCCTCAGCAAAGATACCTTTGTTTTATAATCTGTCTAATACAAGGCACTTAAAAAACCAAGGAGAAGGAATCAATGAATCCCCACTTGTTGGTATTTAGATTGAAAGTAGGAATTGTAACTCAGGTTGGTGTTTTGTGACTGCACTTTAAGCCAGTGATAGCATCTTGTATTGAGCCTGTGGACACAAAACATCATCGTAGTATTTTTAGCCAAGTATGAATGATGATGACCCCCCCAGGATTTCCAGATTGTCTTAGATGACATATTCACCACGGTAACGTGAACTTTTTAAAAAGATAATTTAATATGGTCTCATGTAGATAAGGCTGCCCTCAAACTCACTATGAAGCTTCAATTCTTCTTCCTACTGCCTCAGCCTCCCACGTACTGGGATTCTGAGCACATACCATCATATCTGTGAACTTTTCATAGTCATATGTGAATGCAGTTGCTGAACACATTGGTGGGGCTTATCAGGTAGGGAGTTAGATCAAAGTCAGGGACACTCTTCTTTAGGCTTCAGATGCTATCTGTTGACATTCTCAGCTTTTGGATTGGAGGAAGCTACCATTGGATTGTAAGAATACATTCCAAAGATGTTGCCCAATGCTCAAAAAGATGCTAAGTCAGAGACAGAATGGGTCATAAATGGATATTCAATGGACCTAGACAGTCTGATATATTGCTCTATAACATTCCAACTCTCAAGAATCAGTCTACAGAATCTTTAAAACAGGCTTGGCTTTTTAGAGAACGTCACAAGGCAGGCAACATGTATCTGCTGCCTCTAACATTCTTGAAAAGGGAACTAAGACTAGCTTCTGTTTGTGCCTTCACTATTAATGCTGTGTAACACTGGCTAACTTATTTAATTTTTAGGTCTTTTTTTTTTTTTAATTCTGAAGATTGAACCTAGGTCCTCCAGAGGTGGACCTTCTGTCCTATCTAGCCTTCTGTAGATAGGAAAGGGAAAGGGCTGTACTGGCTGGTTTTGTGTCAACTTGACACAGTCTGGAGTTATCACAGAGAAGGGAGCTTCAGTTGAGAAAATGCCTCCATGAGATCCAGCTGTAAGGCATTTTCTCAATTAGTGATCAAGGGGGGAGGGCCCCTTGTGGGTGGTACCATCTGTGGGCTGGTAGTCTTGAGCTCTATAAGAAAGCAAGCTGAGCAAGTCAGGGGAAGCAAGCCAGTAAGAAACATCCCTCCATGGCCTCTGTATCAGCTCCTGCTTCCTGACCTGCTTGAGTTCCAGTCTTGACTTCCTTTAGTGATGAACAGCAATGTGGAAGAGTAAGCTGAATAAACCCTTTCCTCCCCAACTTGCTTCTTAGTGATGATGTTTGTGCAGGAATAGAAACCCTAAGACAAGGACTCATAGTGGAACTGCCTGTTGTTCACACATATTGCTGTGGAAATATGGAGCTAAGGTTTAAAAGAATGCTAAGAGTTCAGCAAGGCCAAGAACACCAGGGATGAGAAACAAAGATGTTTGAAATCAGGTTTGAGATAACCTGATGTGAAGCAAGCTCCATGCAGTTGGCACTGAGATTGTAGCTAAGTAGTAAGGTGACTTCTAACAACCCAGATAATCTTTCACTCATGC
The DNA here is from genome assembly GCA_019843965.1 of Rhynchomys soricoides. Taxonomy (NCBI): domain Eukaryota; kingdom Metazoa; phylum Chordata; class Mammalia; order Rodentia; family Muridae; genus Rhynchomys; species Rhynchomys soricoides. The sequence goes on along the minus strand of JADRCH010000355.1, from coordinate 861,674 downwards.
CAAAAGCCTAAAGCTTTTCTGTAGTAAATGTACCTAAGGAGTCTCCCTCACTTTTCCTTACTTTTTTTTTTTTTTTTAATTATGACTATTGTGTGTGGATACCATGATCCTTGTATTGAGGTCAGAGGACATCTCTGTGAGTTGGGTCTCTTCCTTTTTGTTTAAATCATTTATTTTATGTACATTGGTGTTTTGACTGCATGTATATGTCTATGCGAGGGTATTGGATCCTCTGCAACTAGAGTTGCAGACAGTTGTGAGCTGCCATCTAAGTGCTTGGAATTGAACCCAGGTCCTCTGGAAGAGCAACCATTGCTCTTAACCACTGAGCCATCTCTCCAGCCCCTCCTTCTACTTTTTATGTCAGGTCAGTTCCAGGATTTGGATTTAGGTTGCCAAGCTTGAACGGCAAATCTTTTACACACCAAAACATCTTTCTGCCCTTCTTTACTTGTAATCCTCTTTCATAAAACTCGCCATCACTTCACTTCTAGAAGTGTCTGGTCTGTGTCTTTACTCTTCATAGACCTTAAACATCTGACTTGGAGTCACCTTCCTAGGCCAACCTGACCATGTCTGGCACCCTACATCCTTGTGTCAAACACAGCTGGGTCATGAAAGATCTCTTTATACTCAAAGCTCTTGCATCCTCCTCATGTGCTCTTGTTATGAAGATATATCTGCAACTTTCATTTTATTTGCCCAAGCCAAGAACACTAGAAACGAGAACTCCTGAACCCCCTGTCTCTACCTCTCCAGGGATGGGATCACAGCCTAGTTGCTATTGGACCAATTTCCTTAAGGTTCTTCCAACTTGAATCATTTTAAAGTCCTGAGATCTGTGAAGGCAAACCAGCAGTGTCACTTCTGTGGGCCACCTGCCCAGGTGACCAGGTTCTTCTATGGGAGAACATAAGTTGAATGCCCAAGGCGGGGATTAGGGGGTGGGAAGCAAAGAGTCAGAAAAGGTGAAAACAGGCATTTATTGAGACAGAAAAGAAAAACCACTCTGTTGGTAATAATGTTCTTTTCAGAGCTGGGAGCTAGTCCCATGGATTCTGGGTTGATCATTTGTAGGGCTCATGGGCTCACCTTTTTTCTTTTTGAATTCTCTCCTCCTCTTTCCTATTACTTCAGCTCCTTCACCCTGACGGTTTTTGGCCCAGGGAGATACCAAAAGCTAGTGAGGTGCTATCTCAACAGTCATATGGGAGTTATCTATCTTTACACTCCCACAGTCAGGTGTTAACCCTTTCCCTCCGATCTCTTTCCTGACTGTCTATTTCCTGCTAACTCGTCAAGGGGAAGGTGTGTTTTTATTTCCTTCTGGCGGCCTCATTCGCTACACGCTGAGAAGTGTCTCCTGGAAACTTTGATGTCCCGTTTCGTGCTATGACTGTCCTCGGGGCTCCTTGTCGCCCTTAGGCTAGTGCAAGCAGAAGCTGGTAGACGGAGTGAAGGATGACAGGGAAACTTCGGCTTCTCACGAGTCACAGACTTGTCAGCGATGGCCTCATGGTCACTCGGTGTCTCTTGCTCTCAGGGACTGTCCCTACAGCGTTTCTTGAGCTTAGCTACCTTTTCCGGCCGGCAGGATCCAGTCCCCGGAAGTCCGAAGCGTCACGGAAATGACGCAACACGCACTCAACACGCGCGTTCTTGTGGTGCCGGGGGCGGGGCGTGCGGGGGCAGGGGCGGAGCAGGGACCCGACTGACTGAAGCGGCGCTGGGAGCGGCTGTCGGACGCCGGCGGAGCCGCGGACCAGGTTCGGAGGGACTGGGGCTACGGAGTCGCTTTCTCACTTGGAGCGGGACGGCGGCGGCGGTGTCCGGCCGCGCGCTGACCCCGGGCCGCTCCGTTCCTCCTCTTAGCTGGGCGGGCGGGCGCGGAGGACCAGGCCGCCAGAGCTCTGCTCTCGGCCTCTCCTCCTCGGCTGAGTTCTTCACAGCTCGGCGGGACTCGGGCTCACGGGAGGACACGCTCCCCGGTCGTCGGCTGCCGCTCCGATCCCCTCCGAGTTCCGAGTTGTGGTTGCAGCCGGGCGGGTCTCATCTGGAGCCCGCGTGGGTCTCGGGGATGGTGCAGGCTGCTGTGGCGCGGGGTTTTGAATACTTCTACCAGGTGCTAGAGGCCAAGGTTATGGGTGTCTCTGAATGAGAAGTCCTGAAGCTGAGGCAGGAAGATTGCCACGAGTTTGAGGTCAGCCTCTGTCACTTAGGAAGACCTTCTTATGGAAAAAATAATAATAAAGGCAGTCCCTGATTCCGAGCTGTCTGGAAGGAGAGGCAAGGGGATGTCCCTCCATCTCCTCGCGGAAGTTCACTCCGTATAGGGAAGCGCCTTGGAGACTAGGTCATTGGCAGCTGGCTGTGTCTCAGAGTTGATGACCAACCTCTGTGGTTGGGAAATGTGTTGCTGCATGTGGTAGGCTCCGTCTGCCCGTGGAGTTTAGATGTGACACTTTGGCAGAAGTTTACAGCATCACCTAGTTTTGTGTGTGGTAAGAGCCCCTCCCCCAACCCCACCCCCAGCCACCTCCTGGAAGTTAACGATTGGGCCTTTTAACCTACAAACCTAGAATTACTTTTCAAAGGAAGACCCAATTAGTCACCCACTTCTGACATCCCAGTATTTGGAAATTGAGGCAGGAACAGTCTTGGGAGTTTGACATCAACAGGGCTATGTAGTGAGTTTGAGGCCAGCCTATACAAATTCGATTCCCCACCCCCCCAGAGTCGCAGTTAAAGAGTCTAAAATAAAATTCTCTTATTAAGAAGCTTGTTACTGGGCGGTGGTGGTGCACACCACCCAGAATGTAGGAGGCAGAGGCAGGTAAATCTCTGAGTTTGAACCAGCCTGGTCTACAGAGTTAGTTCCAGGACAGTCAAGGCTACATAGAGTGTTTGGGGGAGGGGGGAGAAGAAGCATGCTACTTAGTGATGACTGACTTTAAAGTTTACATAAGCTAGCTAGGGGCTGTTTAACTGAACTACAATCCCAGCCTCTATTCAGCCTTTGAGAGTTACTGTTTGGGGGATTATTTATTTATTTTGATTTGTGTATTTTTTTGAGGACAGGGTTTCACAAATACAGCTCTGGCTGTGTAGATCAGGCAAGACTCTGAACTTGGAGCAATTCACCTACCTGTGCCTCTTAAGTGGTGAGATTGCAGGTGTGGATCACTGCCTTGCTTGTCTTTCTTTTAGTGTGTGTGTTCACAGTATGTGCAGCCTCTGTTAGATATCTTCCTTGGTTTTGTACTGACTTTGGCTTTCATTGAGACATGTTCTTGGTGAACCTGGAGCTGGATTTGCCTAGACTGGATAGCTAGCCCACAAGCTACAGGGAACACTTTTTTATGTGGGTACTGGGGATCTGAAGTCAGGTTCTCATACTTGTGTGGCAAGTACTTTACTTTTGCCATATCCCCACCCCACCTTTTGTTTTTGATGAAATGAAGTTGGAGTTTATTAAGAAACAGTTTTATTATAGAATTAAGCACAGGTGTTAAAGAAGAGCGAGAGAGACACTTAAAAGGATAGTATACTTCCAAGACATGTTCATGGACTTCTCAACAGAGTCTCCAAGATTTACTGGTTGTTTTTTTTTTTTAAAGATTTATTTATTTTTATTTATATGAGTACACTGCAGCTGTCTTCAGACACACACCAGAAGAGGGCATCAGATCCCATTACAGATGATTGTGAGCTACCATGTGGTTGCTGGGAATTGAACTCAGGTCCTCTGAGAAGAGCAGTCAGTGCTCTTAACTGCTGAGCCATCTCTCTCCAGCCAAATTTACTCGTTCTTAATCAGAGGGTTAAGGTACAGTCAGGATTTCAATTTTTACTTGCTTAAAAAAATTTGGCTGGAGAATTAGCTCAATGGTTAAGAGATCTGGCTGCTCTTGTACGGGATCCTGGTTTGGACATGGTGGCTCACTTCTAGATCCAGAGGATCTCTAGCCTCTAAGGGCATCAGTTGCATGCATGATAGTGGACAGTAGAATTACTTTACAGTGTAAAATGCTTGCCTAGTTTGCACCAAGGCCTTCAGTTTGATCCCCAGCACTGCAGAGAAAGAAAACAATCTTCCACAGAATTTTATCATGGTGTGTGCTAGGCTAGATGGCTGAGGTTCAGAACACAGGCCAACCTTGGGAAGTGTGGAGTGTGGAAGAAGGGACCAGGAAATAACTTCCGAAAGTGTTGAAAAATGTGTAAGAGTTCAAACCAACAAGCTGGAGTGGGAATTTTGGAGGCAGGTGAGTGTGTGTGTGTTGGGGACCAGGGACCAGGAAAAGAGACCACCCAACTACATGAAGAGTGTTGAAGGGAGGTGCAGGGCAGAGATGCCTGGGTGTAGGGCTTTTCTGTGCTGGTGACAAGGCCACAGAGGGGCATGAAGCAAAGCCATCCTTTGGTTATAACTTTTAATCAGCAGCTCACACACACACACACAGAGGAAGATGATTGTCTCCGAGGTAGTTCTGGGTTAGGTACCTTTTTGCATGACTATCTTTTCTGGTGATTAAATATTTGAGTTTAATTGTGTGCTTATTTACTAAGATTGACTCCCTCATCCGTTACCAGTAACAGGAAATCTTTTATCTCTCCAGTCTCAATTCATATTGGGTATTTATAGGTTTCATGAGTACTTGCTGACTACATGAGAGTAATCCCTGGATTTCGCCCAGTCTTTGGCTAGGTACAATAGAATTTTAAATTTTGACTGTGTACATTTAAATTTTGGTACTTTTTATTGGCTGTGAGATAAGCATCTCTAGCAGAGATATCTGCAGTCAACATCAATGCATCAGTAGAAGCACTGCCAAGTTGCTTTCTTAGCCTGATAATAAAGTCATCCCCCCAAAAATGAAAGTTTCAAGCAAAGGCCAACCATTTTGAAAATCTTGCCCAATGCTCACAACACTGTAAGAAGTAGTGTGTACAGGAAGAATGACTGTTGACCCTATCATGTTGATTATAATTTAACCGGTATTTTTAAATGTTTGAATAACATTCTAAAAACACTTTAAAAAGAGTTTGTGATCTAGCATACCTGTAAGCCCAGCTACTCAGGGGCCTGAAGCAGAGGATTGCCAATGCAGGTCAGCCTGAGCAACTTAGTGAGACTCTGTTAAAGTCACAGGAGAAGGTCTGGGTTGTCACTCACTGGTGGGCACTTGTCTAACTCAATGAACACTTTGATGGCTGCCTTTATTTATTTTTTAAAAATTATGTGTACCCTATGCATTTGTGTGTGGGTACAGATATGTGCAAATGAGGTACCCTTAAAGACCAGAGGCAGCTGTCTGATCTGGTGCTGGGAATTAGACTTGGGTCTTCTAAGAGAGCAGTACATGCTCTTAACCCCTGAGCTGTCTTTCCAGCCCCATGCCTGTTTTCAGAGATTTCTGTTTTTAATGAAGCTCTTCCCATGGGGGTAGGAAGTATAACTTTGCTTGTATAAGAGAAGTTTTCCTTGTTTTTGGTAGCATACTTTACAGGCTTACAATCATCAGGACAGCTGATCATGGTGATTATGATTAGTTAATTAGATGTAACAGAAGTCATAAATTATGATCAGAAGGATAAGCCTTGTTCATCTCAAGTAGGAACCAGAGAATATATACACTGAGCTGGGGATCTTGGGCTGGTTACTGGGAGTGTGTGGAGCACATGCTCTGCAAATACTGTACCACCGATCTTTCCCTGCCCCAAATCATAAGTCTTTTATTCCCAAATGATTGTAAAGGATCTGAAGCAAGAATGTAGCCAGAGCCTTGAGGGCTCTAACCTTACAGCATGGTGTGATCTTCTGCCAGGCACAGGACAGCTAAGATGGAACTGAGTGAAATCTTGTATTGTTTGTTTTGTTTTTGAGATAGTGTCTTTCTGTGTAGCTCTGGCTGTCCTGAAACCCACTATGTAGACCAGGCGTGTACCACTACACCCCATCCTGAGTAAAATCTATGGACCATTTTTTTTTTTTTTTGAGACAGGGTTTCTCTGTATAGCCCTGGCTGTCCTGGAACTCTCTCTGTAGACCAGGCTGGCCTCAAACTCAGAAATCCGCCTGCCTCTGCCTCCCAAGTGCTGGGATTAAAGGTGGGCGCCACCACTACCCGCTTATGGACCACTTTTCAAGTGAGCCTGATAAGTTCCCATTCTGCATAATCATTGTATTCCCAATTTGTGACATTTTAAGATTAAATATGGGGACTAAAAATTAAAAATGTGGTGAGGTCTGGAGAGATGGCTCAGTGGTTAAGAGCACTTGCTACTCTTGGAGAGGACTTGGGTTTGTATCCTAGCACCCATGCACACATGCAGGCAAACACTCATAGACTTAAAAAGAAATCTTTAAAAGTTAACAATGGAATTAAAGACATTTTTGTAATTAGTTTGTATGTGAGCATGTACCCTTGCAAATGCATGCTCAGGACATGTATAGAGGTCAGAAGACAATCTGTGGTGGTTGGTTTCCTCCTTCCACCATATGGAGCCTTGGTGAGCAGGTATGTTTACTCAGTGAACCATCTCCCCAGCCTGAAAGAAAAATGAGGGTGGTTATGGTGTTTTAGAGAACAAAAATAAGCTGGTTTTGGTTTGTTTTTTTTTTTTAAGTTTTGCATGAACTCTAAACTTTTTTAAAGAGTGGAATACTAAATGCATAGTCCTTCGTCAGCTTCTGCCTTTTATACTTCTCCTGCCACTGCTGTTCATCAGAAGTAGGAAATAGATGTTTTCAGATGCCTGCTTATGTGGAATTAGCATCTGTACTTGGGAATTTTAGCATAGAGGTAGCTGTGATAAAAGTGCTTATTTGCGCCGGGCAGTGTTGGTGCACTCCTTTAATCCCAGCACTCGGGAGGCAGAGACAGGCAGATTTCTGAGTTCGAGGTCAGCCTGGTCTACAGAGTGAGTTCCAGGACAGCCAGGGCTACACAGAGAAACCCCGTCTCGGGAAAAAAAAAACCAAAAAAAATAAAATAAAATAAAATAAAATAAAATTGTGTTGATCTTGTATTTTATTTTTATTCTTTTAGTTAGTTTCTAGTAGGTCCTTCCCTTGTAGCTCAGTGCGCCCTTGAACTCACTCTGTAGAACATTCTGACCTCAGTGATCTGTCTACCTTTGTCTCACTGGGATTAAAGGTGTGTGCCACCACACTTGGCTTTTTAAATTTCTTTTTTGTAATTGCTATTTCTTTTCTTTTTTCTTTTTTTAATAAGTGTAGTATAAAATAATGCCTTTAATGTGACCTTTTCATATATGTTTCATTGTACTTTGCTCATAATTTGGGGAATTTTTATATAGGTTATATTTATAATTTTCTATGCTTTCAAGTTAAAAATATATAACGACAATATTTTATTTTTTTAGCTCCTCTCTAATGGCGTGTAGAATTTTCTAGTTTTAGGCATATTGTTTACTAAAGCAGTTTCTTTTTCTTTAGATGGCACTTGGGAGCACATTTAAAAGATGCTTTTAAAGATTGAGCTCAAAATGTTTATTAGTGGATGAAACTCCCTTTGTATTATACTATAAATTTCTTAAGTAGAGCATACCTCTTGTATCACATCTTGTTCCAGAAAGGCCTCTTAATGGCCTGTAAGGGCTTGCCTACCCTGCTGCTGGTAACACACTGATCAAGGGAGATGAGTGGTTTAGTGATTCAGAGTAGATGGAGACTTAAGGTGGGGGGATCAAGGACCCGCTGTGTACCAGGTGCTGGAGCTGATGTCTGAAGTGTCTCTTCCAGGGCTACAAAGGTGGTTTTGCTTGTTAGTAGCCAGTGAAGAAAGGAGTATAATGGTTTCATGGCCCTGAAAGGTAATCAGAAACTCCAGCTCAGTCCTTTAATTTCCACATGCCTTTTGGAAGGATTGTGTGCTCTGTTGTGCCTTAGCTGAATTGCTTCCTGGTCTTGTGATCCAAGAGTTTCAATCTTACAGTTCAATGAAGGGTCTGTTTTAGATGATTCAGATAAGCTTGTACAGCCTCTTATTATCCTCAAGTATTTTTTCGGCTTTTACTTTGATCTCGTGCTGTCTGGAAAATGCCTTCAATAGATAGATGTATTTTGTGTTGTTGGACAGTCAGAATCATGTGCTGTGTGTGTGTGTGTGTGTGTGTGAGTTGGATAGATGGAAAAGGCTGACTGGAGCACGAGATGGGCTGAAAGGGTAACAACAGGAGTGAAGATTTGTTTCTAGGAGCAGGTTTTGAGACACCAGCTTCAGCACAGAGAGCATGCTTGAAAAGTCTACACAGGATTTATGTTTAAGCTGGGAACAGGTCCACTCATCTCAGACTAGGAAGTCACTGTCTGTGTTTTACACACTGAAAAGTTACTTTTTCAGTAACAGTAATTAAGATTTCTAGAGTGCCAGCATGGTTGGCTCAGCCAGGATACTGTTCTTATTTATCTTTAGTAAACAGTAGGTCAGACCATCCTTATCTAAATACAGTTGCCTGATGTTTTGGCTTCTTAATTGCATTTCCATCAAACTTTTGACATTGTTTTTCAAATGTGCCCTGAAGAATGAGTTGGATCAGTGGCCAAGGCATTGACTATAATAAGGATAATGCAAATGAGAATTATAAAAATAGGAAGAGAATGGAAGGCAAAAGAGAAAGATTGACTAGAATTCACCACAGGTCTAGTGTGCAGTGCTCACAGTAGATTCATAGTGTGCACAGGCCCCTGACCTCCATCCTCAGCAGTTCATTAAAGAAAGAGAAAAAAACTGAAGTTCTTTATAGTAAATGTCTTGATGATATGCTTGCCTTCTATGTAGCAAATTAATTATGTTTCAGTCTGTGAAAATTTGTTAGCTGCTGCGCTTGGAACCTAGAGTGGAGAGTGTGTGGAAGGTCTCAAGTACTGTCCAGCTATGGACGGGTCACGTTTAATACTACTGGTGAGATTTGGATAGTACATGCTTTCATGTCCAAATGCTAACCACTGATCTTCTAGAATACTTTATTATTTTATTACCTGACCTATAAACTAGAATGTGTTATGCCAGAGACAATGTGAAGTAGCATATTTAGCCATATATATTTTATATGTTTTGTGGTCCTGGGGGTCGAACCCAGTACTTAGTACTTTTTAGACAAGTGCTGTACTTCTGCACTGCAGTCTCAGCCTCCACCCCCACATTTATTCCGTTTTCTTTCTAATTTCTTTTTAAAAATTTTTAGTATCCTTTTTTTTTTTTCCGGGTTTCTCTGTGTAGCCCTGATTGTCCTGGAACTCAATCTGTAGACAAGGCTGGCCTTGAATCAGAGGTCCGCCTGCCTCTACTTCCCGAAAACTGAGATTAAAGACATGCGCCACCATCACCTGGCTTGAATTATCTTTTAGGCTTCTTTTATGTTATGAGGGCACCATCACACAGAGGCATGCATGCAATGCCTGAGGAGGCGGGAAGATACTGAATCCTCTGGAGCTGGAGTTACAGGTAGTTTTTAATAACCATGAATTGTGAGTGCTGGGAACAGAACCCAGGTAGGTCCTCTGCAAGATCAGCAAGTGTTCTTAACCACTAAGCCATCTCTTCAGCTCCCTGTAATAATTTCTTTTAAAAACTTAATATTTTTACATGTCTGTGTGTGCTTGTGAGTTCTAGAAATTGAACTGAAATCACCAGGCTTGCAAATGCCTTCATCTACTGAGACATCTCACTACCCTCTAGTAACTTCTCAGATAGTCTTTGGTTTTTTCACAGAGGTTTTTGCTAGCTAGTTCAAGATGCCCTTGAACTTGCACTCTTCCTCTTCAGCCTTCCAAGTGGTTGGCTTATAGTCTTGTGTGGCTTCCTTCGGACTTCCTTCTTTTCTCTTTCCTTTTTGAGACAGTGTCTTATGTATCCCATCCATCTATTTACTATGTAGACGAGGATGACCTTGAACTCCTGATCTTCCTGCCTTCACCTGGGTGCAAGTATCATAGGCATATGTCACCATATACAGTTTATGGTACTGTGGATGGAACCCTGGGCTTCCTCCATGCCAGGCAAGCACTCACCAACTGTTGCCTCCCTAGCCCTAAGCTTTGATTTTTATCTCTTCTTAAATTTCCCTCTGTCCCCTCCATCACATATTCTGGGTTCTCTGTCTTTTACAGAAGTCACCTCCTCATCATACATCATTTTCCAGAATCTGGACCCTTAGTGAGGTACTTCCAAAGCTTTCTGTTGCATTTATGATGGTGTTTTAAACATTGATATTTCGCACTGTTTCTACTTTTTCAGTTCTTAGCAGGAGGTTGGCACAGGCTTCTGTTACACTCAGAAAAGGGCATCCCAGGCTGGAGAGATGGCTCAGCTCTTATGAGCACTGGCTCATCTTCTAGAGGACTTGAGTTCAATTCCCAGCACCCACATGATGGTTTACAACTATCTGTAACTCCAGCTCTAGAGAGCCTATTTTCTTCTAGCTTCTGTGATGCATAGGCTTACATGCAGACAAAACACCTCTATTGAATAAAATAAAAATAATTGAAAAAGAAAAGGGCACCCCATCCTTGGGTCAGGAGGAGAGATGAGTTGTTTCACACTAGAGGTGCTTTCCTTATAGCTGTGGTTTCCAAGGTGGTTCCCATTAGCATCGCCTAGGGCTTGGATAAACTCAGATTCTCAGACCTCGTGACTCAGAAGTATATGAGAAAAGGTGACATGGCTAAAGCAGAACCAAGTCAGATAGAACTGGAGACAACCCTCCTGTGGTGCAGGTGCTTTATGCATTATGAAGTGCTGCTACTCTGTTGCTCTGGTACTTGTTTGTAGTTGTCCATTTGAGTGCTGGCTGCTTCTTTGGAAGAGTCTTGAGAGAGGATGGCAGTTGGCTAGCACAGGTAGATTATTTCAAGCATGTTCAGATAAGAGCCCTAACTTTGCTCAAGGGAAGAGGATGTGGCTGGGCACAGCAGAGGATGGTTTTTGGAAGGCCTGAAGAATGCTGCTCCACTAGCTCAGTTCCCTCCCTGAATTGTGTCCCATGGGTTTGATTATCTTTTGAGCTTACTTGGACAGGGTAGTGTTTACATACTTTGTTTTGTAACAGTTAACATGGAAACTCTGTTGTCAGTTGTCTGCATGAATTACTGCTTTTAGAAGGAATATGTATCATGAGGGGAAGTTGGTAAAACCTGTAAACAGATTTGAAATGCCATGCCTCTGTGTGATGGTGCCCTCATAACATAAAAGAAGCCTAAAAGATAATTCAAGCCAGGTGATGGTGGCGCATGTCTTTAATCTCAGTTTTCGGGAAGTAGAGGCAGGCGGACCTCTGATTCAAGGCCAGCCTTGTCTACAGATTGAGTTCCAGGACAATCAGGGCTACACAGAGAAACCCGGAAAAAAAAAAAGGATAATTCAAAAAGAGCACCTGGGAATCAAAGGGAAATTTTAGAGATACAGACACAGGAGCAGAAAATAGCAGTGGTTAATTTATTTGAAAAAAAGTTTGCATGGTAACGAATATCAATACAAATTGTTAATCAGGTGCTGAAGAAATGGCTCAGTGTACTGCTGTTAGAACGTTTAGCACCCCCGTTGGAGGCATACGACTACCTGTAGCTCCAGCTCCTGGGACCTGACAGCCTTTTCTGGCCTCCTTGAACATCCACACTCACATGTGCACAGGATACCCCCACCCCCACATACATATCACATAGTTTAAAATAAAATTTAAAGACAAATAGCAGTAACATTGACTAGCTATTGGTTGACAAAAATGAAAGTTTTCTAACACTGCTTCTGAGGCTGTGGGAAGTCAGTTCCCTTGTCCCGTGAGTGGGATGGCAGGCAGGCAGGCAGGCACCGCCATTTCAAAATATCAAGTGCATGTGCTAGGACTTTCCCCTTGTGTTTTTAGGAGGCTGCTCCAGTTTGCAAAGAATCTGCTCATGTCCTTGTCCTGCACAGCTGCCAGCCAATCTCAGGCTTTTTGTTAATATTATCTCTCTGTATACTAAAATACCTCACTGTCACATGTAAATGTTATTTTCCACTCTTCCTTTTTCCTGCCTATTTTGGTCACAGGTGAGGCTGTTTTAAAACTAGATGGACATTTAAATTTGTGTATTCAAATTTCACTTCCTTCTTGCTTTTCCTGTAGCTTCTAGGTATAGAAGTTTTGTAAATCTCTAATGTGATTTCTGTCATCCTTCTGTCTCTCTTGAAAGTGTTTTAAATTGTACCAGGCACGGTGTGGACACCTGTCATTCCACCATGTGGGAGACTGAGCTAGGACTGCAGGCTAGCTTGGGTTACATAATGTGATGAATTAAACTGTCCTCTTATTTAAAAAGAAACAAAGAAGAAAAGAAAAGAAAAGCTGGACGTGGTGGTACACACCTACGTCCCAGCAGAGGCACGGTATCCCTCTGAGCTCATTAATTATGTGTATGTATGTTTGTCTCTTCGAGTGGAGTAGAGAGCATCAGATCCCCTGGACCTTGGGTTACAGGTAGTTATGAGCTTCTGAATAGGTGCTGGAAATCAAACCCAGGTTCTCTGCAAGAGCAGCTAGACCTCTTTACCACTGACTCACCTGTCCATCCTCTTTAACAGGCTTTTCCAGTTATTTTGAGAGATGTCAGATCGCTGACCAGATATTTACAACTGTTTATTTAAAACATTCCTTTCCCCTCCTTCCCTTAATATTATTCTATGTGTTATGGTATATTAGGATTCATTTGGGGGTTTTGTAGTTTTTAGTGTTTTGTCTGAGTTCAGACTGTTTAAGTAGTGTTCAGGAAAAACTTCAGAAAATTAATTAGAAAATTAAACACTGTCCTGTTTATTGTTGCTGGTGAAATATGGAATCATTTTGCTGTGTTCTAAAAAGTCTTAAGAATTCTATGTTATCTGTAGTAAACTTAAAGATTTTTGAACCCATGCCATTTTTTGTTTCATGTGTATTTTATTCAGTGACATTATTTGTCTTACTAAGTACAGCCTTACTATCAAAGTAAAGTAAGCCTTACCAATAAAGCTTTCTTTATTTCTATTTTTGTCATTTGTAGTCCAGGCTGATCTTGAACATGGAATCTTCCTGCCTTAACTTCCTAAGTTCTAGGAGTATAGATGTATCTGTGACCATTGCTTTTATATCAGTATTTTTACATCGGTCACATAACTTTCCAATTAAAACATTTCCTAGGTGTTTTACATACTAATAATACTGTGAGTGAGATATTTTATACTTCATTACACATCTTGTTATCAAAGTAGTTGTTAGAGTTCTATAGATTTCATGTACATATACAGGGATTGTTTCTTAAACATGGGTTTATGAAATTCAGTTGTTTTAAGATTGGTTATTCAGCAGGGTGGTGTGCTGCCTTTAATCCCTTTAATTCCAGAACTCGGGAAGCAGAAGCAGTTGGATCTCTGAGTTAGTTTGTCTACACAGAGAGCTCCTGGACAGCCCGGAAGAAACAGAAACCTTGTCTCAAAAAAAAAAACCAAAAAACAAATAAACAAAAAAAGCAGTTATTCAATATTAATAGTGTTTCTTCCTTCAGGGTCTTGGCTGTATCCTGCCTATGTTAAACATTAAGATCCACAGAACTTTTGCTTATGGTAGTGGCCCACATGTCTGTCAGTATATGTTGAATCAACGAGTAAGAACTCTAAGAATATGCTGAGTTGTGGCTCCTACCTATAATGCTAACACTAAAGAGTGCTTGAGGCAAGAGGATTGCTATGAGTTTGATATCAGTGTGGACCTCAAAGTTGGACCCTCTCAAAAAAACCAAAATAACAAAAAAGAAGCTATTAACAGTCAGCTGGACTATTTACATCCCCCTTGAAATGAATGTATGGGAATGCCATTGGCAGTGTAATGTCCGTGCCTATTTAGTTTTTGATAGGTGTGAGTGTGATGTCTCATGCTGGTAGAGTTTTTGTTTGTTTTTGTTTTTGGCAGTGCTAGGGCACTGAATCCGGGGCTTGAGCAGTTTAGGCAAGTGCTTTATCACTGAGCTGCACCCCCAGCTCCATCTGATGGCTTCTCCTTGTATTGCTTTAATGGCTGAAGGTGTGAATGGTTTCCTGTGTACTGCTTGCTGGGAATATTAAGAGCAGTGAAGGACTGGAACTTTAGCTCTGCTTATAAGTAGCAAGTGAGCCTGCCGAAGTTGATGGATATGGGCAGAAGACTTGAGACTCCTGTATCAGGAACAAAGGGACCCACTATTGAGGATATCAGCATAATAGGCTCTATGTCACAGTGAGTGCATTTGCCTCATAAGTCCCATGCAGGCAGGGCCACAGCTAAGGAGTCCAAGATTAAGGAATCCAGATTTCATGACCATATTAGTCTGTTGCCTGTTACAAGGAGGGACATGGTGTACTTATCTGACTGCACTGCACAGTAAACAGACTCTCCCACTGTTTTGGAGAAAAAGCACTTTTCTCTCTTTTCTTTTTTCATATTATTTGTTTTATGTGTATATTTGTGAATGTATCTTATGTAGAGGTCAGAAGGCAACTTGCTGGAGTCTCTTCTCTCCTTATACCACTTCAGACCCAGAGACTGGACTCAGATTGTCAGACTGGCAGCAGGTTCCTTTACCTGCTGAGTTATCTTGCCAGCCCCAGCCCATCCAGGGTCACAGAATATAGCTCTAAATGGCACAGAACTCGCTATGTAGATCAGTCTGGCTTCCAGTTTAGAGATCTGTCTGTCTGCCTCTACCTCCCAAGTACCTCCCAAGTGCTGGAAGTAAAGGTGTGTGCTAGCACATCTGGCAAATATATTTTTTAAAAATAAGGTGGATAGCAATTGAAGAAAGCAGTCTCTGACTTCCACACATATGACACACTTGTGTATCTATTTACACACTCATATAAACACATACATATACCATACATACACAAAATAGATAAAATTCCCATCCTACTATTGGGTCTATATATGTGCCAAAGAATACACTGAGACTTCAGACCTTCAGATGTTTTCTGGGCCACTTCATGTTGCCTCTGTATACACAGGTTCTGTCCCTCAGAACCAACACCCCACTGACCAGAGAGGTTTCAGCACTCTCTGATCCTTTGCCAGTATGTATAGTAAGGTATGCAGACACAAGGCAAACCTTAGAAGGAAATCAGGCATAACATGAAGCCAAAAGCATATCTCAGATATGAGTGGGTGCAGTGGAAAAGGCCTCACACCAGTCCATCTTATTTTTTGTGACAAGGTCCCTCACTGAACTTTGAGCTCATATTTTGGCTAGCCCAATTGGCTAGCCAATTCCAAGGATCTCCCTGTCTATGCCCCAGCACTAAAGTTACAGGTGTATATTGCCATTTCCAGCTTGATGCCGGAGACTGAACTGGTGTTCTTATGCTTGTGCAGCAGTTACTGGATCTATTGAGCCATCTCTGCAGGACCAGTTTTAATCAGTCTTTACAGTTGTTTTGGATATTGCCTTCATTGTGCTATAATCTTCTATCATTGTAACAAAAACACATGAACTAAGAACTTATAAGAAAGATAGGTGTCATAACTGGCAGCAAAATGACCCTCATTGAGGTGGGAATGTAAACTCAGTTCAGCCTGACATAATCATCCAGACTGGATGAAACTTCGGGAGTCTGATACCTGGTCATTTATTGCCTTGCATATGTAAACATAGTACAATTTGGAAAAATGTAATACAATCCCTGGTATACAAGGAGGCATAATTATAATGAAACTCATCTAAAAGTACATGTCATTTCTTCCAAGAAGATAGGTTCTAGACATAGGCTACCTGCATTAGCTAGGACCTAGGGATGATCTGGCAAGGTCTCCGTCACACATTTAGCATAGAGGATATTTGGGCCATTAGCCACTTCTGGTCCTTGTTGTGGGAGCTTGGTATGGCCTGGTCCTACAGATAATACAGATTACCAGGCTATTCACCTCTAATTCCCAGCCTTCTGAATGGAAAAAAGGCAATCTATAATGGATACGTGTCCCTATAAACACTTTCAGTGAGTGTGTATTTATATCTAAGGTGGCTTTCTCAGCAGTGTGAAATGATGTCTTCTTATGGTTTTGATTTATTATAATACTTTCATGTATTTTCTAACTATTAAATATTTATTTCTAGATAAGGTTTCACTCTCTAAGCTAGGTAGGCCTAGAAATTGCAGTCTTCCTGCCTCAGACTGATTGATTACAGGCATATGCCAACATTCCAGGTTTTTGTTAGTCATGTTTGTTTTGAGACAGGGTCTTATGAAGTATATCTAGGTGACCTAGAACTCAAAAGAGATGCACCTGCTTCTTTCTTCTAAGTGGTAGGGTTAAAGGATTAACCCAGCTGTTGGCCATTATAAAAAGTATATTTTATTAATCTTGTTTATGTATTTATGTGCCACTGCACACATGAGGAGGCCAGTGAACAACATTTGGGAAATTGTCTTTTCATCTACCATGTAGTTCCCAAGGTTCAAACTCAGGTTATCAACCGTGGTGACAGGAGTCTTTAGCTGCCAAACCATCTCAGCCCTACCCACTTTCTGGTGTGTTTTTTGAGACAAGGTCTTGCTGTGATGGACACTTTATTTCTCCTTTTGGAGAGTTGTGTATTCTATCTTGTTGTTGGGTTGTCAGTGTAGAGGTTGGAAATGTCTTTTCCCATGCTGTAGGTGACCTCTTTATTTTGTTGATTGCTTTGTTTGTTGTGTAGAAGTTTGCTGTTGTACCATTTGTCTGTTTTTGTTGCTTCTATTACCTGTGCTTTTGGCATATTGAAGAAGTCCTTGCCAGTGTCAGGAAGCTTCTCTTCTTGGAATTTAAAGCTTTATGCTTAGGTCTTTAAATCCAGTATCAGTCTCTTAAGGTGCTCTGTGTATTTCCGGCCTCAGATGAAGTCTTTATTTACTCTACTTGAATTTGCCGTGTTTAACTTTGGTTTTTATACTTTCTTCTCTCCTTCTGTTCTTTCTTTCTCTCCTTATGGCTTGAAGATCTTAGACTCATTTGTATTTTGCTTCATAAGTGTTGTATTTTAATAGTATGGAAGTAAGCTAATTTTCAATAACTCCTTGGTTATCAGGAAGAAGATGAGCCTGAAGTCTGAACGCAGGGGAATTCATGTGGATCAATCTGAGCTCCTGTGCAAGAAAGGATGCGGTTACTATGGCAACCCTGCCTGGCAGGGTTTCTGCTCCAAGTGCTGGAGGGAGGAGTACCACAAGGCCCGGCAGAGGCAGATCCAAGAGGACTGGGAACTGGCAGAACGGTAAAGGACCTCACAAGCTATGTGGAGGTGGGGTGTGGTCACCAAGACATAACCGGGTACACAGCCTGTCATGCCTAGGCATGCTTATCTAGAATCCTAGTCATCCTATAGACATGCTGTGAATGTCACCACTGTAGAACCTTCTCAGACTTTCCTTCTTGAGTTTTCTATCCTCTGTTCTAAAAACACTTGGTTTCCACTCTGTTCTAGGAATTGCCTTGCTGAATAGTGATATTTCCTGTAGCTCTCAAATAGGGAAAAGAGCCACACCCCCTCATACACACCCCTAATTTTCAGTGCTGATGATTGAACCCAGGCATGCTGGGTGTGAACTCTGCCTCTGAACAGCATCCATCCCAGCAAGTCCATTTCTTCCTTTGTTTATGAAAGATTTTTTAAAAAAGATTTACTGTTTTATGCATATAAATGTTTTGCCTGCATTATGAATGTATGTATCTGTGTATGTATGTATGTTTGTAATATGTGTGCCTAGTGCCTGTGGGAGTCAGAAAGGGTCATTGGATCTCCTGGAAATAGGGTTGTGAGTGACCTTGTGGCTTCCTGGGAATTGAACCTTGGTTCTTTGCAGAGCAAGTGCTCTAAACTTCTGAGCAATCTCTTCAACACCACTGAAAGATTTATTTGTGTATGTATATGTCACATGTGTGTGGGGACCTGCAGAGGCTAGAAGTGGAAGGTACAGGTGAGTTTGGATCTCTTGATACAGGCTTTGGGAACTAAACTCTGCTCTCTGTCTCTCCAGCCTTCTGTCTATGTGTGTCTCTCTCTCTCTCTGTCTCTCTCTTTCTGTCTCTGTGTGTGTGTGTGTGTGTGTGTGTTGTGTGAATTCATATATATGAATTGAACTTGGGTCCTTGTTGCAGAATATTTGATCACACTGTGAATCCCAAGATTGTGTTATTTACTGAAAACACCTGTTTTTAGTTAAAGTGTGGTTCAGCCTTTAGCAAACACCTTTAATCCCTCTGTCCCTCTGTTTGGAATACAGACACACCCTTAGTACACACCTTTAATCCCAAACAATGAAAGTAAAGAGTACACACCTTTAATCCCAAACAATGAAAGTAAAGTTAGTTTGCAGAAGGAAGCACCCATGTTTGAAAGTGACATCTATTTGAGTGGCAGATAAAGTGATGAATCAGAGGAAGATTTGACAGAATAGAATATGCCCAATTCTCACAAGAAGAGAGAGGAAAGGGAAGCTACTTAAGGGAGAGACAGACAGTACAGGAAGAGGAGAGTACAGTACAGGAATGCGGTAGAGTTTGTGGAGAACAGTGCAGTAGAGTTGAGAGGGAGAGTCGAGCAGCACAGAGAGGAGAAGGGGAGAGGCAGTATTACTGGGACAATTGGTTGAAGCCAGAACAAGCTAGGCACAGGTGAAGACAGAACGAGCCAGAGAATGAGAAGGAGCCAATAGATTAGAACAAATTGCCAGAGTTAATATGAGGCCAAGGAGAACAATTTAGGAAAGGCAGAGAGAAAGAAGCCAGATTGAATCAGCTTGGAGAGGAGTTTGAGCCTGAACAGCTGAGTTGAACCAGACATCTAGAGTTCAGAAAGAAGGAGGAGAAGGTGAGCTTATTCAGCAGCAAGTCTCAGAAGCTGGAAACATTCTAGGACTAGCTAAGATTGTACAGAGGCTAGAAGCTTCCAGGACTAGGGCTAGGTTAGCAGTAAGCCTCCAAGACAATAATTATAACAGGCAAACAAAAGTTACTTTTACAGGTCCTCTGTAAAGCAGTATGTGCTCTTAACTGCTGAGCTATCTCTCCAGCCCCATAACATGCACACATTCATATATTACATAATGTTTACGTTTTTAAAATTACCTCGTTTTGTGAGAGGGGTTGTTGCTATGTATGGAGGCCAGAGGTTTTTTCCTTCTGCCAGATTGGTTTTGGGAATTGAATTTAGGTCATCAGCTTGGTGGCAAGTGCCTTTATCTTACTCACTGTGCCATCTTGATATTTTGAGGCAGGCTCTTTCTCTGTATCCCAAGCTGACCTCAAACTCAACTGTGTAATCAAGGGTGACCTTGGACATTGGATATTCTTGCCTTTACCTTCCAAGTGGTGGGAGTAAAGGTGTGTGCCACCACGTATGCAGTGCTGGGTACTGAACTCAGGACTTTGAGAGTGCTAGGAAACTTAGCTGCATCCTAAGCCTTAAATGTTTTAGGTTACATTTCTTTCTACACTTTTAAAGACTTATTTGTATGTGTATGGTGCCTGCAGGTATGTAAGTGCACCACACATGTTCAGTACCTGAGGAGAGCAGAAGAGGGTGTCAGATTTTCTAGAGCTGGAGTTACAAGAGGTTGTGAGCTGCCATGTACATGCTGGGAACCAAATCCAGTTCCTCTACAAATGCATCAAGTGCTTTTGAACCCTGAGCCATCTGTTTAGCTCCTACATTGATTTATGGTGTGTGTGAGTGTGTAAGTACATTTGGGACGGAGGGCAGAGGGCAACTTCAGCGGTCACTTCTCTCATACCCTTTGAGCTCCTGGGATTAAACTCAGGAGGGCAGGCTGGTGACAAGTGCCTTTACACACTGAGCCATCACACCAGTAATTTGAGACAGGGTCTTAGTCTGTAACCCAGGTTACCCTCAAACTCAGTGATACTTCTTCCTGGGCCTCCCAAATGCTGAGACTATAGGTGTAAACCATGTTTGTTTGGTTATTTTTTTATTTTTTGTTTTGTTTTGTTTTGGGGGGTGCTAGGTATTAAAGCTATATATTGAAATCTTCACCAGGTATAGAATTTCATCTTATAGCTACGTACCTGAGACCTCAGACCCACTTGGTGTATTTAATTTCAGATCTTTCTTAGTAATTTGAACAAGATCTTTTAGATCCTGGGAAAACCTGAAGAGAATCCAGATCATTCACAGTCTTTCCCCTGAATTTCAGACTTCAGCGGGAGGAGGAAGAGGCCTTTGCGAGCAGCCAGAGCACCCAAGGAGCCCAGTCCCTCACCTTCTCCAAGTTTGAGGAGAAGAAAACCAATGAGAAAACACGCAAGGTCACCACAGTGAAGAAGTTCTTCAGTGCCTCTTCCAGGGCTGGATCCAAGAAGGGTAATTTTCTCTTTTCTTCTTCCATGCCTGAGTAAGCTGCAGACTAGATCTAGAAGGCAGGTGGGCTCAGCCTTTCACTTCTGTAAGCCCAAGACAATTCTAGTCCAGATTTAACATGGAAGTAAAGTTTGATGGCCAAGCAGCACATGAGACAGTATTCTCTTTGACTTAAAGACTGTTTCCTTGGTTTTTAAAAAAGAAGCTTTTTATTCTGCAGGAAAACTAAAGAGAAATGAAATGTCTAGTTCTGTTTATAAAGCTCTGCACTCTCATCCAAACTGGCTACTCAGTGGTTTTGTTTTGTGTTTTTCATGCCTTTATTTTTTCTGGTCCTTGTTTCTCTACTATCAACTCTGTCAGTAACTTAGGAGAAGTGTCTGTTTCTAAACTTGAAAGTCACCTGAGAGACTTTCTCTCCTAAAGCTTATTTCCTATGCTATTAGGAAACAGACAGGAAAGGGTTCATTTGGAGCTCTTGAGTAACTCATATTAAGTATTTTCTTATGGATGGATTTGTGTTTGTTCATCTATTTTAAAAATGTTATGTCTGTGGGTGTCTTGTTTGCTTGTATGTCTGTGCACCACTGTGTGCCTTGTGCCCTCAGAGGCCAGAAATGGGTGTCAGATGCCTTAGAACTGAAGTTACAGATGGTTGGAAGGTGGCCTGTGGGTTCTGGGAGTTGAACTTGGGTCTTCTGGAAGAGCAATCAGTGATCTTCAACACTGACCCATCTCTTCAGCTCCTCATTCATCTACTGTGTGTGTAAGCCAGAGAGTGATATTTCCTATCTTTAGTTGTTCTCCACCTTATTTTTTTAAAGATTTATTATTTTATGTAGCTGTCTTTAGACACACCAGAAAAGGGCATCAGATCCTGTTAGAGATGGCTGTGAGCTACCACGTGTTTGCTGGGAATTGAACTTAAGACCCCTGGAACAGCAGTCAGTACTCTTAACCCCTGAGCCATTTCTCCAGCCCTCCTCCCCCTTATTTTTTGAAGCAGAGTTTCTTAGACCTCCCTGATTCAGCTAGACTGGCTGGCTGTTGAATCCCAGGATCTTCTTGTCTCTGACCCCCTAAGCTTGGGATTATAGGCTTGTGCCACTATGTCCAGCTTTTGTATAAGTTCTGAGAAAAACTTTTTAGGGAGGTTGGAGAGATGGCTCAGCAGAATATATATATTCTGCATATGCAGGCCTTTTTTTTGTCTAAAGGAGCAAATTCCTTGAAGCTTATCTGGCCAGTGAAGTGCTTCTTAACTGTTGTCTGGGATATCTTGGTATGACTCTGGTAATCCACATGGAGCTGAGGCCAGGAATCACATTCACTCACCTTGTTCTTTCTTTAAGGTATTTGGGAGTAGGGGAAAGAATATGATCAAAATATAATTGTATGAGAAAAACTCCAGTTTTTTAAATTCAGAAGTTTGGCTTTGCACCAGCATAGTGCCCCAGTTGGTAAAGGTGCACTTCCTTCCAAGCATGATGGCTGGGGTTTGAATGGTCCCCAGAACCCAAGTAATAGAAGGAAGAAACTGAATCCCCAGAACTGTCTTCTGACCTCCATAGGTGCACTGCAACATGTGTACACCCAAACATAAGTACACACATGTACATTTGCACACTAACCAAACAGCTATGTAAATGTTAACTTAAACATTTAAAAAGATGCTTGGCCTTGTCTTCAGTTCTGAGTATTGGAAGGTCATTCTGTTAACACCTAGGAATTCTACAGCTTTCATAGCAATGCCAGTACAAATCTCCAAATGTCAGCAAGTGGTGATTACTGTTTGGTGAGATAGCTCTTTATCAGTCAGTGCCTTTCCAACATTCTCTAGGAACACATCTTCACCAATAGGGAGTTGTGCCTCTCCCTTTGGTTTGTATCTTTTACCTACCTGCCTAGTAGTGGGGATTAAACCTAGGTTCTCCTGAGTGCTAGGCAAGGGCTCTCTTAGTACCAGTCCTCAGTCCTTGAGTTCTCCAGACAGGGTCATGCTTAGAGCCTCAAGCTGGCCTGAACTCACTGTGTAGCTCACCTCAAACTTGGAGTCTCCCTGCCCTCATTTCCTGCTGGAGTAGGAGGCATATATCCCTGCACCTACCTTCGCTTCCCTTTTCAGGGTTAGAGCTGTAGCTGTGTTTGTATGTAAAAGCTTCTGATGCTGAGGAGCTCCAAGTATTTAAAAAGTCCTTCATTTCTAAGTTATGGCATTGTTGGCTGTTAGTTTACAGATGACTTTCAGAAGTTTGCCAGCTGAGCTTTCCACTTCAGCTTGGTTGCCTGTTAGGCCCTTAGTGAGTACACTCAGTTGATACCCAGTGCAGGTTCATCTTAGAGTCTAGACCAGCGGTCAACTTTCTTTTCTGTGACTTTAATTTACTTCCTCAATATGTGGAACCTTTGCCCTTGTTAGTTTATATTAAAGAAAGCTCTTAAGCCCAGGGGGCTTGGTTGTAAACAAAGCATAGTCTTCTAAGGGATTTGAAGAATTTGTGTGTGTGTGGGGGGGTGTGTGTGTGGGTCTGTATGTGCATTTATGTGGGAGTGGGTGTGAGACCTTAGGTTGATACTGGGTATCTTCTTTGATTATTCTCTACTTTATTATTTGAGACAGAGTCTCTCAGTGAACATGGGGCTCACTAATTTGAATAGGCTGACTGCCAGGGAGCTCCAGTTTCTGCCACCCTAGTGCTGCATTACAGATGCATGGCAGCCCACATGTCCTTTTTGGTGGGTGCTGGGAATCAAATTCAGCTCCCCATGCTTATGCTGCAAATAATCGACACTCTGCACCTCCTTATGTTCCCTTTATTCTTTATAACCATTCAGATGAAAAAGGCATATTCTCTTCATATATCAAAGAGGAAATCTGATGTAATATTTGGTCTTTCTTCCTAACAGACTAAATATTAGTTGATTAGTTGATATTCACTGACTTTTAATTGATTGACTGAGGTCAGATCTCATGGTATTCCCAGTTGGCTTCAGTCTCCTGGGCTTTTTTATTGTTGTTATTATTATTATTACTATTATTTACGTGTATGAGTGTGTGCATGTGAGTGCCATCTCCACAGAGGTCAGAAAAGGGCATTGGAGCCACTGGAGCTGGAGTTACGGATGGGTGCTTCTGGAAGAGCAGTATGTGCTCTTAGCCACTAACCCATCTTTTGAGCCCTGCCTGGGCTGATTTAGGTAAACAGATGCTGCAGTAATAAGGATGGTAAACAACTTGTCTGGGCTCAAGATTCTAGTCTGCTTTCAAATCCCAGCTCTTTCTTTTACTAACGTGTGCCTTTGGACCGGTAAATGACAAGTTTTCTAAGATTCATATATAAGGTGATAATGAAACTGTTAAGTTAATGAGCGATTTAATTTAGCACACAGAGCCTCCTTGAATGATAGCTGAAACACTGCTGTCTTTGTGGTCAGGCTCGCTGGGCTGGAGAGCTCTTTAAACCTTTGAGCTAGGTGATGGACAGCTTGGGAACCCTGTTTGACTGGATGGATTTGAGCTGCAAATTGTTTTTATTTGAGAAACACAAGATAAGTGTAAGCTGATGTGCAAGCTCTGGCACGCATTCTGGTGTAATGTGGGGTAGGTTGTTCTCTTCCGTCTCCTTCTTGGTTGGTTTTGTGGTCTGGCAGGCACCGATAGAACCAACCCTGTCTTCTAGCACTAAGCTCTACTCCAGCCCCCTTTGCTTACATTTTAAAAGAGAATTTGAGGTAGACTACATTTTTTTTAGACAAGATCTCACTTTGTCCTTGAACTCCCAACAGTCCTGCTTTAGTTTTGAGATATAGGTGTGGACCAATATGCTCAGCTGAAGACTTTTTCCTTTGCTTGTTGATGTATGCAAGCGAAACCATGAAGGAGGTGACTGGGTTTTCTCTACCTTTGGCCCTGAAGCTTTTCAGTCTCCACATTGGCATTCTTTGAAGGGTCTGCTTGGTGCTCTGCCATAAGGGAGTATAGGAAGGCTCAGGAGTCAAACACGTTGACTTGAGTTCAGTTCTACCCTTAACCTTAGGCAACGGAAGATCTTTGAGGTTCCTAACCATCTTTAAGGCTCAGCTGCTTCATTTGTCAGTTGTAGGAATCCTGCCTGGTGCATGTGAGGATTGCATAGCAGTCTTGTAGACATACTTAGCACACAGCAGTACTCATTGTAAGCCATGTCTTGTCCCATGGAATCTATGTTCCGCTTCTGTTGTTGAGCAGTCTGTAAATTTCTGTTTGGTAATATTGATCCATAGTATTGCTCAAATATTGTGATTTTTTTAAAAAGGTATTTTATTACACATACACACAGACAGACAGACAGACAGAATGTGTCAGTGAATGAACGTATATGTGTGGGGAGGCCATGCTGGGCATGTGAGGGTTAGGACAGTGTGTTATAGTCATCTCTCTCCTTTCATGTCTGTCTTTTCCCTACCCTTAGTGTCCCAATGCACATGTTGTGACATGGGGTCTTACTTTGTAGCCCAGGCTGACCTAGAATCCACATTCCTCTTGCCTCGGCCTCCTGAACATTGGCATTGCTCTGCAACTTCTATGCCCAGCTGGACATGGGGTTTTACTTTGCCAATTATTACTGAATTCCCCTTTTAGAGTTCTGACACTTGGCTCCTGCCTGCACAGTGTAAAAGCTGTTATGTTCTTGTCAAGATCAAATTTCAGATTTTGTCTTAGGGCTTCTGTTGCTGTGGAGAGACACCATGCCCAAGACTACTCTTAGAAAGTGTTTAATTGTGGGCTTGCTTATAGTTTCAGAGGCTTAGTCCATTGTCCCTATAGGGAGTGTGATGGTATGAAGGCAGGCACAGTGCTGGAGAAGTAGCTGAGAGCTTTGCATCCTGATCCACGCAGCGACAGGCAGAGGACCATTGGGCCTACTGTGGACTTTTGGAAGCTCAGAAGCCCATCCCCAGGCTGGAGAGATGGCTCAGATAACCGCTGAGTGTTCTTCCAGAGATCCTGAGTTCAATTTCCAGCAACCATATGGTGGCTCACAACCATCTATAATAGAATCTGATGCCCTTTTCCAGAGATCCTGAGTTCAGTTCCCAGCAACCACATGGTGGCTCACAACTATCTATAATGGAATCTGATGCCCTCTGATGGTGTGTATGAAGACTGCAACACTGTGTGTGTGTGTGTGTGTGTGTGTGTGTGTGTGTGTATGTATATCTTTAAAAAAAAAAGGCCCACCCCCAGCGACACTTACCCCAAGATCAGACCATCTACTCCTTCTGCTCCTTCTCAAACAGTTCACCAACTGGGACCAAGCCTGCAAATGTATGAGCCTGTGGGGCCATTCTCATTCACACCACCAGAGATTTTTATGATTTTGTTGGTTATTACCTAAGTTGCTAAGTTAACTTTTAAATGGCATCTTCTTGTGTTTTAATTTGTATGTTTAGCCGGGCAGTGGTGGCACACACCTTTAATCCCAGCACTCAGGAGGCAGAGGCAGGCAGATTTCTGTGTTCCAGGCCAGCCTGGTCTACAGAGTAAGTTCCAGGACAGCCAGAGCTACACAGAGAAACCCTGTCTCAAAAAAAAAAAAAAAAAAAACCTTATATATTTGTCATGCATAAAGTGCCCATTTTCCTGTAAGATTACAGGGTCTTGGGGCTGGAGAGATGGCTCAGCACTCTCATGGCAGCTCCCAATTGCCTATAATGATGTCCTCTTTGTATGTTGTACAGACACAGATTCAGACAAAGCACCCATATACATAAAATACATAAGTAATCTGTCTGTCTATCTAGTGTGAGGAGTGGGATATGTTCCCATATGTAGGAATCAAAGGTTTTTTTTTTTTTCCTAAATAGTATGGGGCAAGGCATGGTGGCCCATGCCTTTACTCCCAGAGTTGAGGAGGTAGAAACAGGCAGACGTATTGTACATAGTGAGGCTCTGTCTCAAAAACAGACAAATAAAATTAAAGTGTGAAGTTGGTAGATTTTATTAATACCTTTTGGTTTCTTTTTCCTGTGGGGTGGTACACAATTGCTGAGGAAACTAAGGTGGGAGGACCCTGTCTGAAAAGGAAAAACCAGACAAAATGTCTGTCTGTCTGTCTCTCCTCTCCACACCTGTGTGTGTGTGTGTGTGTGTGTGTGTGTGTGTGTTTTTGATAGTGTTGATAGACTCTTGCTATATTTAGCTCAAGCTGGTGTCAGATGCACTGTGTAATCCAGGCTGACATAGAACTTGATCCTCCTGCCTCAACCTCTTGAGTGCTAGAATTACAGGCCTGTGTCAGTGCACCCAGCTTGGATGCATGTTTACTGTGAGCAGTGTGACTTGCAAACCGAATGGTGGGGGAAATAAACTGGCCTTTTGTCTTCTTGGTAGGGGAAGTGTGATTTGGAAGTTTTGTAATGCTGTGTCACCTGATGCCTTTGTGCTTCCATTGGTGGTTATTCCTACTGGTGACTTTTTCGCTCAAGTGATCAGTAAGAAAGTTGTTCAAGAAAGGGTGCTGTTTCACTATTAGTATTAGTGACTAAGAATACTAACGAGAAGCTTCTGTTGAGTATCTTATTTGCTTTCTGTTAGTTTAGAAAAAATTTAAAAAATTATTAGTTGGGTGTGTGTCTGTGGAGATAACATTACAACTTTGTGGAGGTTTTTTCCTTCTACCTTTCTGTGGGTCTACAGATAAAATTCACATCTCTGGCCTGTGTGGCCAGCATTTTCCCTTGTTGAGCCATCTTACTGGCCCATGGTTAGTTGGCTTTTATTTTCTACATTTTTTTTTTTTTGAGGGGATGGCACTAGTACTTTTCCACATCACTCAGTCATCTCTAAGGAACTGTGACTTCAGGGAGTACCAGGCTCCTTCACGTGTTGCCTTGTAATGAATTACCCTGACGTCCTACATGGTTAACTACCTAACACACTCTTAGATTGGTAGCACAAATATGAGAGGTTTTGTTAGTATTTGTTTTGCTTTTTCTATTTGTTAATGTATTTTCTGAATCTCACCTTGTACCTCTGGCTGGTTGCCGCCACCACACCCTACTCTGTATTTGTATTTTTAAGAAGAGTTATGCTGTAGTTCAGCTGTTGAGCAGAGAACAACACAAAACCCCATCTGTATGTCCGCCTTGTGGGTCTCAGCAGTTGAATTCAGGTTGCTAGGCTTGTACAACGAGCTCTTTTACCTGTTGACCCACTGGTCATCTTGTAGATAAGGTTTTTGAGTCAGAGTCTCATGTATCCCAGGCTGACTTCAAACTCACTAGGCAACTGAGAATGACCTTTAATTGACCTGGCTCTTCCTGCTTCTACTTCCCAAGTGCTGGGCTTATAGTTGTGCACACCGTGCCTAGTTTACTCATTGCTGGGGCTGGAACTCAGGTATTCCTACATGCCAGCAAGTTCTCTAGCAGCCAAGCTACAGTTCCAGTTCTGCTGAGGGTGTTTTATCTACCTACACTTCCTAATTTTCCTTACTTTAAGGAAACGCATCCAAATGTTTAAATATAAAGTGATACTAATTTAATTTTGATTAAACATAATTTCAGTAATCTTGTTAGCTACATAGAGTAATTCCATCCATCAATCTTCTGGGTGACAAACTTACTGTGTTTAATTTTCCCAGCAGAAATTCAGGAAGCCAAAGCTCCCAGTCCCTCCATAAACCGGCAGACCAGCATTGAGACGGACCGAGTGACTAAGGAGTTCATAGACTTTCTCAAGACCTTCCACAAGACAGGCCAAGAAGTCTATAAACAGACGAAGATGTTTTTGGAAGCAATGCCTTATAAAAGGGTAGGCTGACACTGACCACTTGGAAATATGAGCTGTTGTTTAGGGAGGGTTAGGGAGAGCTGTAATCTTGTCATTTACACCTGAGGAGAACAAGGTGATAGTTACCTAAGACCAGCCTTTTAGCTCAGCTAACACCTTACTCCAGTCTAGTACTTTTCCACTGTGCCCTGGTCATCTCTGGAATTTCTGCAGCTAGAGGGACTGGCCACCTCACTTGCTACCCTCTGCTTGTGCAGCCTTAGCTCAACTGTTAGGCCAGGAGCAGGAACTAGACGTTGTTCCCTATTACATTATTACTTTGTTTTCCTTTTTGTTATTTGGATTTTTCTTCTGTCCTTTATTCCCCAGCAAAGGCAGAGTCTCAGTGTCATAGCCTTGGCTGGGCTAGAACTCACTATGTATATCAGGCTGACCTTGAACTCACAGAGATCCACCTACAAGCTAAAGGTGTGGTCACCATGCTGGCATTTAGAGTTTTAGTATTCTTTTGTTTATTTAGAGAAAGAAAGAAAGTGTAGAAGTTGAAAGGGACCTTGGTGGCTGCAGTTTCAGTCCCTTTGTTTTATAGATGAAGGATGGTAAAAGCCAAACTAGAGGAGTGACCGTCTGGTTAGCTTGCTAGGGTTTTCAAAGTAAACTAGAGCTGTGGCTTCCACATACCTCTCACTATGTAGCCCAGGCTAGTCTTTAGCTCCCTGGTTCCTGCCTCAGCTGCCACAGTGCTAGGATGATGGAAACACACCACCATGCCTGGTAGGGATTTATTTTGTGGGGTTTTGAGGTGGGGTAGTCTCTGTCATACTTGCCATATGGCTGAGAGTGGCCTTCAACTTGAAGACCCCACCACCACCCCCAACAACAGCCTCTGGGATGCTGCTGTCATTTAGAGATGACTTTTGCCACAATGCTCATTCACACCTATCTCTTTAGTCCAGAATTTCTTATCTGTAATTTCATTTCTCATAATTCATAGAACTGTTTGTGAAATCATTTTGTAAGTAAAAATGACGTCTTTTCACATTCTACAATATTGAACTCAACTAGCTCTACCAGTGCCTTCTGCGAGGGGAAGAGAGAGCTTACGGAGAGAGGACGGAGCAGTGATAAACAAGCAACTGCTATGACCATGCTCCCAAGTGTTCTAAGATTCCGTGCTCCAAGGGAGGGCTTTCCTTCTTCCTCTTCAGGGGTGTTGTGACCCCATGTTAGAAAGACTGTCTCTTTTACTTTAAGTGTTTGTGAAGAAACAGTGACATTTGGAGTTGAAGCAAGCTGCAACTGAGGTGTTTGTCTGTCTGTGTCTGTGTAATGGCATTGAGCTCTGTGTGTGTGTGTAAGTGTGTGTAATGACACAGGTCTATGTGGAGAGTGATAACTTCTTGAATGTGTAAAAAGTCAAGTTCAAGGGTTGTTTTTGCACTATCAAGAGGACACCTCTAATAAAGTTGCATTTACACTGTAGTATGTACAGAATATATACTACTTATATTGTATTTACAGAAACACTGATCAACTTGGGTTTGTTTTGCTTCTTCTGAGAAACATAAACTGCCCTTATTCTTTAAGCACTTAATTGACTTTTTAGAGCGTCTGTGAAAATAAAGAAGCAAGTCTAGCATGGTGACACACACCTTTAGTAACAGCAGTCTGGAGGCAGAGGCAGGCGGATGTCTGTGTGTTTAAGGTTAGTGTGGTCTACATAGTGAGTTCTAGGCTAGCCAGGGCTGCACAGTGCAACACTGTCTCAAATAAATAAGTAAATAGAAAAACAAACCCAAAGAGGAACACTATGCTGTGTTCAGGGCATCACTGATTGGTCCTGGTGACCTGATAAGCTTCAGACCCCTCCTGTGTTAAGAACTACTGTGCAGCTAATTTTCTCTTTTATACTAGCACCGACTGTTTTGTGGCAAGGCATCCAGTCTCTATCATGTGTCCTGTGTATCTTTGGTGTCTAGCATGGTGGGCAACATCCAGATACAGTCCAGGTGGATTTTTAAAATTGCATTCATTGATTGATTGAGTGTGTGTTTATGTATATGCTTGTAAATCGGTATGGGTGTTTAGAGGTCAGAGGATGACTTTCAGGAGTCTGCTCTCTCTCTGCCATGTGGGTCTCAGGGATCAAACTTGAGTCACCAGGCTTGGCAACAAGTGCCTTTATCCACCAAGCCACCTCTCCAGGTGTTTGAAGGAATCTCTGCTGGCCTTTGACTCCACGTTACAAAACGTATTATTTATGCCTGAACTCACATACTCAAGCTTTATGACACTACTCAGATAAATTTATTAAATACAATTTAGGGAACAGTTCCTGGAGATTTGAAATGCACTTAGATTAAGGTGCAGTCTGAATTCCTCAGCTGTGCTCACAAACCTTTACCCCACTTACACTTTCTTGATATTATTCTAATGCCTACTCAGCATGAAAAGTAAACCTTATTCTTAGAAACTGCCCCACTGACCATTGATACACACTGGTCTTTGTTCCTATTGCATTGCATAGATTTTTTTCTCCCACGTTGCTGAGGTCTATAACACACTCCTGCTTCTGTCTGATGTGGATCATTCCTGTTGTTTCCAGTCTGCGTTTATGCCAGAGTTGAACAACCTGTTCTGTATGTGGGCCAAGATTAGACAGTTGTTTTCAGAACTGTGTTAAATGTCTTTCCCAGCTATTTGATCTTTGTTAGGAAATACTTTATTTGCATTTAGTCTTAAAAAAAATTCCTGAACATTATTACTTCTGGCTAAAATTTCAACACTTGCATATTTCAGACCCACTACAATATTGCATTATGTAATGTTTTAACCATCCAACAAAATTTTTTTTGCTAATTTTTTCTGAAGCTTGTTTATTTTACCTCTGGTTTTAAGAGCAGAGTCAGTTTAGTAAAGATATTTTGAAATAGATTTTAAGCTCAAGGATTGGTGGGGGGCTACTCCAGAAGAAAGTAAGACATACCCTAAGAGGCTCTAATAAAAGAGCCACTCAGTTTTTCTTTTTTCAAGATGTTTTTTTAATGTGGGTATTTGCTCTAGGCCAGAAGAGAGCATTGAATCCCCGGCACAGGAATTACAGGCAGTCATGAGCTGCCACTTGGGTGCTGGGAAGAGAATTCCACCCCTCTTCAAGCACAGCAAGTATCCTTCACCCCAGAGCCATCTTTCCAGCCTCCACCTCTTTTCTTTTTAATTATATCACCCCTACTGGGTTCTCTTTCCATTGAGGCAGGGTCTCACTCTGTAGTTCATACTGACCTTGAACTTGTAATCCCCTGAATTCTGAGGTTATAACTGTCCTATTACATCTGGCTTTGTGATTAGCTACTGGATTTAATGTTATTGAACCTTGTCATAGTCTTTAGAATGGTATGTTTCCACTGTAATGAGAAGAGCAGGCACACAATTAACATAACATCCTTGCATGAATCACTGCTGTAATCTTCCAGGATTGGGAGATCTAGGACAGGATAAACAAGCTTGAAGCCAGCCTGAACTACATAGTGAGTTCCAAGTCAGCCTGAGCTACAGAGTGAAATTTGTCTCAAAAAACCCACCAACAAAAAGATTCTGAAATTAAGAAAACAGAGAAGGTAGTCCCGGAATACAGCTCACTTAGCACACAGCTGGTCCTAGGTTCAGTCCCAGAACTGGGAGAAGAAAGTAGAGAAGGCCCACCCACGCCTTTATTTTATTTTGGTTTTTCGAGACAGGGTTTCTCTGTGTAGCTCTGGCTGTCCTGGAACTCACTCTGTAGACCAGGCTGGTCTCGAACTCAGAAATCCACCTGCCTCTGCCTCCCAAGTGCTGGGATTAAAGGCGTGAGCCAACACTGCCAGGCTACTGCCCGTGCCTTTAATTCCAATCCTCAGGCGGCACAGACAGGTGAATCTCTTGAGTTCTTGGCTAGCTTGGTCTATAGAGTGAGTTCTAGGACAGGCAGGTCTACACAGAAAAACTGTCTCAAATGGGGAAAAAAATAACGAAAAAGAAAAAAAGAAAAGAAAAAAAATTCACACCCCCCACCCCAAACCAACTTGCTTGAGAGTGGGGAGAGAGGGAGGGAGGGAGAAGATGGAGAAGAAAAAAAGTACAGAAGAGGCTGTGTGCGGCTTAATGGACAAAGTTCTGAATTCAGCCTCCAGCACCTGAATTTAAAAAAAAAAAAAACAAACAAGGAAATTAGAAGCTAGAATTTACAAGGCATGGTAACTTGTATAAAAGAATCTTATTATAAAAGGTTATCTAGACATGGCTCAGCAATTAAGAGTAAGCTGGTTCTACTCACTGTGAGGGTCTCAACACCCACCTCGCTGCTAGCTCTGCACTCGTGAGCATACCCCATATATACAAACACACACATTTGTGCACATAATTAAAAATAAAGCAAGGTATAGCCAGGTGTAGTTGCACGCCCTCTAGTCCCAGTACTTGGGAGGCAGAGACAGACTCCTGAGTTTGAGGCCAGCCTACAGTAAGTTCTGGGACAGCCAGGACCACACATAAATAAAATTTGACCCCATGTCAAATAAAAGCAAAAACAAGGAAAAAAAATCTCACTGTAAGACTTAAGCTTTAGTTGGGTAGAATAATGACTGGGTTCAAGGGTGTGTGTGGTCACCTGTGCACTATCTGTAGCTTTCTATCTGTAGCTTTTCTTTGTCCTCTGAACATAGTCTTATGTCTCAGGAGTAATTTTAATTTTTTCAAAGTATTTTTATTTTATGTGTAAATATTTTGCCTGTATGTATGTATGTCTGTGTACTTAATGTTTGCACAGTCCACTGAGGTCAGAAGAGGGCATTGAATTCTCTGAAACTGGGGTTAGAGACAGCTGTGAGCTGCTGTGTGGGTGCTGAGAATTGAACCTGGGTCCTCTGGAAGAGCAGCAAATGCTCTTAACTGCTGAGTCATCACTCAGCCCTTCAAGAGTAATTTTAAAGCATGGTGAAAGCCGGGTGTTGTGACGCATGCCTTTAATCTGTACACTCAGGAGACAGAGGCAAGTGGATTACTTCTCTGTGAGTTGGAGGCCAGCCAGAGCTACACAGTGAGACCTTATCTCAAAAAGAAAGGAAGAAAAAAAAAGCACAGAGGAGATGCCGAGAGACAATCATCTCAAAACCCTGTTATCTAATTCAATGAGGTTCATGGCTTGGTGAAGAATTGTTTTCTTCAAGTCTGTTTATATGGAAACATGTTTAAAGCATGCTATTAGGTTTGGTGTGTTGATGTAAGTCTATACTTTAAGCACTAAGGAGACCGAGGTGGGAGGGTTACTTGCGCCCACAAATTTGAGACTGATTTGGACAAAATAATGAAAGCATGTCTCAAAACTAAAAATCATATGCTGGGCTTGGTGGCGTATGGCTTTCATCTCAGCACTTATGAGGCAGATTGCAGTGAGTTAGAGGCTGGTCTGGGCTATCCTGTGAGGTGTAGGGCAGCCAGTGCTCTTAACCACTGAGCCATCTCTAAACCCTTAATTCTGGTTTTAAAACATGGGCTGGAGAGCTGGAGAGCTGGAGAGCACCCAGGTTCAGTTCTCAGCACCCTTGGCGTGGTGGACGTACCACCTTCTTGCTTCTGAGGGCACCAAGCATGCATGTGGTGCACATACACATGTGTAGCAAAGACACCAGTTTTCCTATGAGCAGCTACTATGGGATCTCATTCTCCTAAGGAAGTGGTCAAATATAATGTAGGATCTTTCGGTCGTTTCATTGCATTTTGTTTTGTTTTGTTTCCTGGAGAGTCTTTCTATTGAGATTTGCTACTGCATTGCATGGTGGCTCCCACCTTTAATCTCAGCACTTGGATGGCAGAGGAAGGTGGTTTTAAAGTTGTAGCCCAGCCTGGTGTACATAGAGGGAGGGAGTTCTAGGATAGACTGGGCTACATAGATCTGTCTCAAAAAACAAACAAGCAAGCAAAACAACAAAACAAAACAAGGGGCTGGAGAGATGGCTCAGTAGTCAAGAACACTGGCTGCTCTTTCAGAGGTCCTGAGTTCAATTCCTAGCAACTACATGGCAACTCACAGCAGTCTGTAACTCCCATTCCAGGACTTCTGGCACCCTCACTCAGACAAACAGGCAAAACACCAATGCACATAAAATTAAATAAACAAATGAATAAAATAGAAACAGTTGCTATTGGTTACTTTGTATTAACTTACAGTTTGCCTTGTATTAACACTTACAGAAAAGATGTTTTTCTGTGTGTTGGTGAAGAGATTATAGTGTGGAATGTGTCTTCATCTTCACTCACACTTTCCCAGAATAAATAGAAAGATGAGGGCTCTCCTGTACCTTACAAAGATTTTGCTGAGCATTTCAATTTCACTCTTACGTATTTATTTTTGAGATGAGGTCTCATGTAGCCTACGCTGACCTTGAACTCCTGATTCTCCTGCCTCTCCCTCCAAGTGCTTAATCACATGGTGTACAGCACTATTTTACACTTCTGGGAGCACTCTACCCACTGAGCTACATTGCCAGCACCCTCTTTAACTGTTTTAAACCAAATAGTAGTTTGATCTATCTGGTTACTGTTAGAAACCAGAAGGATATGGCTAAAAGGAAGAGACTCATCAAAACAAGCTTTAGTTCTTGAGGAAGTTGGGAGGAAGTAGCATAGACTTGGTTCTAAAATTAGAAGCAATGCATTCTCACTTATACACAGAAGCTGAAAAAGTCAACATCGTGGGAGCAGAATGCAAAACAGCGCCTCCAGGTGCTGGGCAAAAGGCAGGAGGTGAGGAAAGGGGGGCCAGCCATGTACAAGGGTAAACCTCCAATGTTTTGTGTGTGTGTGTGTGTGTGTGTCTGTCTGTCTGTCTGTCTGCAGTATGTGTATATGTGTGCAGGTGTTCATGGAGGTCAACAGAGAATGTGGGGACTCAGAAGCTGTAGCTCCAGGCTGTTGTGAGTCACCTGAGATGTAGATGCTAGAACTTAATCCTGGTCCTCTGGAAGAGCAGCAGGTGCTCTTAACCTCTGAGTCATCTCTCCAGCCTTTCTGATTGTTCTTAAGCACAGTCGGAAAACTATGGCTGTTGACACATAACCATACATGGTGTATTTCAAAGTAATGAATGGAAAGGAATCTGAATATTCTGCTACAGCACACTGACAAGTCTAGGATCCTGTGCCAAATTGCCTTGGTCTGTTTGCTGCATCTTGTATAGAAGTATCACTATACCCATGAATATGGAGATACTAGAGGGCAATTGACTTTTTTAAAGTGAAAAAAATAAATGAATATTTTAAAAATCAACTCAAAAGGGACCCAGAACATACATGTTATAACTGTTACATTCTAGAAAGAAGTCCAGCCTACACAGTGAGGTCCTGTCATGAAAACATTAACAATAGCAGTAGTGATAGTGAGAACAGTAATAACGAGGGTGATGATGTAATGAAATAAAGTGTGCACACAGTATATGTGCATGCAGTGATGTGTAAAGATCACCAATAGTAGATTTTCCTTTCTGGCAGAGTGTGTGTGATTTGTAAGTTCTTTTTGAGTCCGCTCAGTGCACAGTGTGTGTTTTAGAGACTTGTTCAGATTTGGTGTTCTCAAACTTTCCAGCTGCTCACCAACCTATTGTCTGTTGATTCCAGGATTTAAGCATCGAGGAACAGTCAGAGTGTACTCAGGACTTTTACCAGAATGTGGCTGAAAGAATGCAGACCCGTGGGAAAGGTAGTATGTTGTCAGCCAGCTGTTGTGGGGCAGCTGGTTGTAGCTCAAGGTAGCTCCCCTCGCTTCCTCTGATTGGCCTGGCTGGTGCCAAAGTACTGCGCTGACATTGGCATCTGCCTCATACCTAGCAATGCCCTTGAATGCCCCCCTACGTATGACTGGGGCAGTTAGGTAGTGCTGAAATATAATTCCTATGCTATGAGCCAAGTGGGGAGGATCAGAGATGCTCAGGCGGTTTTCTGTATGAATCCCCACCTTGGAATTGCCATTTTGGTGAGTCATTGTTCACGATGACATAAACTTAAGGGAGTTGGAGCAGAAAAAATTGAGACTCACCGACTTAAAGCTTTGGGTTTACTTTGTAGAGATTCCCTGGGATTCTCTTGACACTCTACTTGAGGATGCTTGATATCCACATGCATGCTTCATCGAGAACATGGTGGCTTTGTGGGAAACCACAGAAGAAGATTGGCCAACACTTGGCAGCCTTGGGAATTGCAAGTGTTTTACCAGTGTAGCAATAGAGAGGAACCCACAAAAGTCTTCCTACTTGGCAAGGCATATACCTGTTAGGATCCAGGGAACCAGTTTAGCAAATAGGTGGGAATTCTGTAAGATGTAGTTTAGAAAGTTGTAATTTCTTTTGTTGTTGGTTTTTTGTTTGTTTGTTTGTTTTGTTGGTTTTTTTGTTTTTGTTTTTGTTTTTTGAGATAGAGTCTCACATAGCTCAAGTTGGCCTCAAACTTGATGACAGGCAAGGATGACCTCATGTTTCTGATCCTCCTGTCTCCACTGCCCAAGTGCTAAGAAGATAGGCATGCACCACCATGCCTGCTTTATTCAGTGCTTGGGCTGGACCCCAGGGCTTCATGCATGCTGGGACACATCCCCAGCCCAAATAGTTATGAATTTTTAAAGATGATTTTTAAAGATGATATTTCTTTACTGTGTGTTTTTATAGCAGTTTTTTTTCCCTGTATGTAAAATACTACAAAAAAATGTAGTCTTGATTTGAAATCCTTCTCTTGAGCTGCTGGACCCCTTTGTGTCTTCCAGTTCCTCCAGAGAAGGTGGAGAAGATAATGGATCAGATCGAAAAGCACATCATGACCCGTCTCTATAAATTTGTGTTCTGCCCAGAGACTACAGATGATGAGAAGAAAGATCTCGCCATTCAAAAGAGGATCAGGTGATCACAGTGTCTGCTTTATCTATTATCTAGAATGGAATGATAGCATGTGGCTAATAGTGCGTGTAAGCTTCCAGCCTTGGGCAGTAGCAGCATGAGCTTCTCAGCCAGGCCTATGATAACCCGCTTTTCTGTCTGACTCCAGTTGGCTGGAGATAGGACCCCTGTTGGGTATGTGAGATTGCTCTAGATCCCTAAAAGTTTCAAGGAATGTGAGGACTTGATTTCTTGTTTCTTTGTGCTGTTTTGTCAGGCTATCAGTCTCAAGGAGGTGGAGGATGTCTTTCCTATTCTGTAGGCACAGCTTTGCCAGTCTGAACTGGTGACGATTACTGACCCGTTTTTCTGGGACCTCATGGGGTAAACCCAGACTCTTTAGTTCAGCAGCAGTGGAACACTTAGAAACAAGCTACCCGTGTTAGTTATTTTTTCACTGTTGTTGGAAAATACTTGACAGAAACAATTGAAGTGAAGGAATTGTTTTGGCTTGTGGCTTAGGAGCGAATCCCCATCATGGTGGGGAAGGCAGGGCTATGGCATGAACATAGAGCTGGGGCTCCCTTTGACTCCATGGATCAGGAAGCCTCTCCTCTTCGCTGCCTCCTTTAAAAATGTTCTTCATGTGTACATGAATGTGCCTGTGTATATGTTACGTGTGCCACATGCATACGGGAACCCATGGAAGTCAGAAGAAGCATTGAATCCCCTGAGTTTAGAGTTACAGATGGTTGTGAGCCTCCTATGTGGGTGCTGGGAACCGAACCCAGGTCCTGTGCAAGAATAGACAGTGCTCTTAAGATCTGAGCCATCTCTCCAGCCCCCTTTCCCTTGTTTTTTTTGGAGACAGAGCTATGTAGATGTAGCTGAGGCTAGCTTTTTACTCAGCTTGAGTCCCCAGCCCATGAATGGTGCCACTGAAATTTAGGGTAGCTCTTACCTCCTTAGTTAATTTTCTCCAAAAGCCTTCACCGCTGAGTCCAGGGTGTCCTCTAGGCCATTCTAAGTTGAGTCAAGTTACCAATGAAGATTAACCATCACAGCACCCAAGTATGAGAACAGTTCCAAGTCTGAGTCATACAAAACCTCTGGAGGAGCCTGTGTTCTTGGCTGAGGAACCCCAAGTGAGGTCTCAGATAAAGGGGCTGGTAATTAGATACGTACATGGAGGGGTAACACCAGAAATGAGGAGTTGACACAGGGCCAATGGAGAACTCAGCAGCAGAGACCAGCATACAAGTCAGGGCAAGCCAGGAAGTGACTCAGGTTCAGGGGCTCTAGTGTCTCGGACATGGAAGGCAGGGTGTAACAGTGCAGGGCCAGCTGTAGACCATGAGGACAGCAAGCACAGGTTCTCAGCCTTCACAGCACAATCTCCTTTGAGCAGGACACTCTGCCCCCTGTTCTCTGCTGTGATAGGCACAGAAGGATGTGGCATTTCAGGGTTTTACTTTCTGTGTCAGCTAATCTTAGATGGCAGGAGTTGTCATATGCTTGAACTTGGGATTGCCTAATAAGTCAGTGCTACCCTTGTTTTGAT
The DNA here is from genome assembly GCA_019843965.1 of Rhynchomys soricoides. Taxonomy (NCBI): domain Eukaryota; kingdom Metazoa; phylum Chordata; class Mammalia; order Rodentia; family Muridae; genus Rhynchomys; species Rhynchomys soricoides. The sequence goes on along the minus strand of JADRCH010000355.1, from coordinate 823,087 downwards.
TGGAGGAACGAGAAGATTAGAGTCTACCCTCCATCCTTGGACTTCTTCCTGACCATCCCTTTCTCTGCAGGGCTTTGCACTGGGTGACACCTCAGATGCTCTGTGTCCCTGTCAATGAGGAAATTTCTGAAGTGTCTGATATGGTGGTGAAAGCGATCACAGGTCAGTGTGTCTGAGAGCTTCACATCTGAATGTTCTCCATAGCTTACCATGATGCTGCAGTATAACCCATAGAAAAGCCTTTAAAAATCTACCCTCCTTCCTTTTTTCCCCTCCCTTCTGTCCCTCTTTCTTTCTTCCTTTTGCTCTTTCATTTAAGACAGGATCTCATTATGTAACCCTGGCTAGTCTGGAACTTGCTATGGAAGACCAGGCTGGCTTCAGACTCAAGATCTGTCTGCCTTGGCCTCTGCTATCTGAGTGCTAGGTGCTACATACTGCAGCTAGTAAGCTCCTTTCTCTCTGTTTTGTGATGGAGTTCTCTCCTTTTCACTTGAATTGCTTTTGATATTTTTGAAAAAAATTACTGCTTGATTTTTTTTTATGTGCATTGGTGTTTTGCCTACATGTATGTCTGTGTGACTGGAATCACAGACAGTTGTGAGCTACCATGCAGGTGCTGGGAATTGAACCTTGTTCCTCTGGAAGTGGAGCCAGTACTCTTAATTGCTGAGCCATCTCTCCAGTCCCATCCCATTCTTTTTATACTTTCTTTAAAGTAGTAAGTACCTCCCTCTCCCTCTCCCCCTCCTTCTCCCCCCCCCCCCTTTCTCCTCTGCCTCTTTCTGTTTTTCTCTGGGACTGCATACTACATCTTGAGTGTGAGAACAAAGAACAACTTGTGGGGATCAGTTCTCTCCTTTCACAGTGTGTTTCATGGGGATCGAACTCATAGGCCATCATGCATCGAAGCAAGTACTGTTCCATATCAACCCATCTTGCTAGCCCAAAGTGTCATTCTTTGATCATTGAGATAAACCAAGGTCAGACACAGCTAGAACCGAAGACTCCTCCTACTCTTCTCCGCTCAGTCCACTTTCCTGCTTTTCTGTCTAAGAAAGGGCTTGCCTGTAGCCATATCCCTCCCCAAGAAGTGGTGTGCATAGTGAAGACTTTCTAAACTGAGTGTAGAGCTGTTAGGAGAGGCTGGGGTGGACCTCAGCTGACAGAGCCCTGTGTTCCATCCAGTACTGGATCAACTGGGTATGGTGGTGCATACCCACCATTCTCAGCACTTGGGAGGTCAAGGAATTTGGGGGCTGGAGAGATGACTCAGTGGTTAAGAGCACCGACTGCTCTACCAGAGGTCCTGAGTTCAATTCCCAGCAGCCTCATGGTGGCATACAACCATCTGTAATGAGATCTGATGCCCTCTTCCGGTGTGTTTGAAGACAGCTATAGTGTACTCATATACATAAAATAAATAAATAAATCTTTAAAAAAGAAAAAAAAAGAAGGTGGCAAAGGAATTTGGGGCAAGCCTGGGCTATAAATATAAGCTCTAGTTGAAAAACTAAAAACACAAAAAGCAAGTGCACAATAAGAAGCAGTGAGACACTTTTAAAGCTGTGTTCTCCTTTTCATGGGGGTCAGGGGTGCCTCCCTGCTGTTTCTTGGGCAAACTTGTGTCATTCCCAGTCTGCCTTCTGCTCGCTACATGATCTTGGATAGTCAGCCTCTCTGACCCATGTTTGGGATGGATGGTGCTTTAGGGATCTAAGTTCCTCCTATACTAAGTTAACTGCTGGAGTGCTGGGTAATGGAAACACTTCTGGATCCTAAAAGATTAAGAATATTTAGCCCATTGGTGCTGTACCCACTCTAATGTAAATATGGTCTCATTGTATATCTCTGCTTAAGCATCCTGCTGCTTTTGTGGTAACTGCCTCACGGGGTACCGTGCCTTCTCTTCACAGACATCATTGAGATGGACTCAAAGCGTGTGCCTCGGGACAAGCTGGCCTGCATCACCAGGTGCAGCAAGCACATCTTCAATGCCATCAAGATCACCAAGAATGAGCCAGCCTCCGCCGATGACTTCCTGCCCACCCTTATCTACATCGTCCTGAAGGGCAACCCTCCTCGTCTGCAGTCCAACATCCAGTACATCACTCGCTTCTGCAACCCCAGCCGGCTCATGACAGGCGAGGATGGCTACTACTTCACCAACCTGGTAAGATGTGACTCCTGGAGACAGGGAGAAGACACAGGAGGGGATTTACCCGAGGGAGGTAAAAGGTTGGTCTTGGACCCCTGACAGCTTAGAGCTCCTGAGGATTCATGTCTCTCAGAGTGGAGGTGGCCATGACCAGTCTGTGCACATGGTCTACCTCCCTGCACTTCTCCAGAAGTGCCCTATCACTCAAAGCTGCTCATCTCTTTGAGGAGTTGAGATTTGAGTAGATCATGTTGCCTGGTTTCTGTTGCTTGCTTGGCGCCAGCATCACTACAGGCCCATGTGATCTGCTGCAAGGAGGAATCCACTGATACTCAATTGGAGATTCAGCATTGCCACAGACACGAATAGGGGATATTTGGATTAGGAAAGTTCACTTAGTGTAGAAGCTGTTTTGGTTTTGAATACATGTTTCACCTGCAATAAATAACAGGAGCTCAGGGTGAGTTTAAGGCAAGTAACACAGACCTGTGAGTCCTCATAGGTGGGAAACAGCTGGGACTAAGGAGCTGGGAGAGAGGATAGAGAAGGCAGAATGGACAGCAGAGAACACAGTCTGCTGAAGAACAGGGAGGTAGTAGAGCTGTGAAGTCGTGGAAGATTCTGGAACAAAGGGAAAATCAAGTGTTCAGAAAACTGGGCTTGTCAGTGCCTAGCAGCAACTGAGAGGATGGGGTGGACAGATCAAAAGTGCTGGGTTACTAAAAAGAGGACAGCCAGGCCTGGTATCCAGGCCTGCAATCTCAGGACTCTAGAAGCAGAGGTTCAAGGATCCAGAAGATTAGGAATTCAAGCTCATTCTTGGCTACTTAGCCTGAACTACCAATTATCTCTGAGACAGGGTAGAGGATATATGGCCTGTGACAAAGCAACTTGTCCAGCATGCACGAGGCCCCGTGTTCAGTCTCCAGTACTAGGAATGGGGAAAGATTGAAAACTCTACCTGAATTCTTACAGCCATTCTGCCTGACTACCACGCTGTTCTCTTTTCTCTACAGTGCTGTGCTGTGGCTTTCATTGAGAAATTAGATGCTCAGTCTTTGAATCTAAGTCAGGAGGATTTTGACCGGTACATGTCTGGACAGACATCCCCCAGGAAGCAAGAGTCTGAGAATTGGTCCCCGGAGGCCTGCTTAGGTGTGAAGCAAATGTATAAGAACTTGGATCTTCTGTCTCAGTTGAATGAACGGCAGGAAAGGATCATGAACGAAGCCAAGAAACTTGAAAAAGACTTAATAGACTGGACAGATGGGATTGCCAAGGAAGTTCAAGACATTGTTGAGAAATATCCACTTGAGATTAAACCCCCAAACCAACCCTTAGCAGCCATCGACTCTGAGAATGTGGAGAACGACAAGCTCCCTCCGCCACTGCAGCCTCAGGTGTATGCAGGGTGATGTCTCGCTCACGGCCATGTTTATTTGGGGCTGATTTCAGGGGGCTACTGCTTTCCACTGTTCAGGTCTGGAATATGAATTAACTGCTTTAAAAATTCAAAGTATTTTTAAGGTACAGATTTAGGGATTGTTTATTTTCTTTTTCTTTTCTTTTTCCTAGAGGGGATGCTTAGTAAATAATAATGTACTATTTATTTGAGTTGGTGAAATAGGTTTGTGTGAATTCTGTGTCACTCTTTTATGTCCTCCCTGATTTTCCCATGGGTTTCCTCTGTGGTAGACACTGTTGTTGGTTTTGGGCAAACACTGCCTTTTAAAGGATAAAACAGATGCTATAAAGTCCATGTTGAAATGAATTCTATGTTCCCACACTCTCCCAGTGTGAAATAATTTTGTAATTGTAAAAATAGAAGATAATGTTAATAAGTAAATATGTAAAATTGTAAATATGTAAAAAAAAAAAAATAGGGCTGGGGAGGGGTGGTATTGGCATGCATGGCATTTCATGAGCTGATTTTTTTTTTTTTTTTAGGTTTAAATGAAATATATTGAATGTTTGCCTTTAGCACCATTTTATTTGGTTTGTCCCACTAAAAATAATCCAAAAACTTTGAGCTTTAACAGGACATTAGCACTAACCTCCCTAACTCTGAGGTTCTTCCTGGTACATGTAATGAAGTTGGGATACCAACTTTTAGGTCACATAAAGTATTGTTCTGGGACCCTGGGGAGGTGGCTCAGTCAGTAAAGTGCTTTCCACTCCGATGTGAGGACCTGAGCTCCCTGTCCAGCCCCCATGTGAGAAGCTGGGCATGGTGACCTACACTTGGAACGGCACTGCTGTGGGAGGCAGAGGTGGGCAGGTTTGGGACGGGGGTAGGGGGAGCTTGCTGACAGGAAAGACCCCTGCATAAGCAAACAAATCAAGATGGATGGCTCCTGAGAAATGACACCCAAAGTTGACCTCTGGCCTCCACATGCCCACATATGTGCCTGTGTACCTCTAGACACATGTGTACCACACACACACATGAACACATGGAGTTGCTAATTAGTACGGTTGACTTGGAACTGTGCTTGTAGCTTCCTTTCCCTGATTCATCCAATAAACGCCCCCTGCAATGTTGTGGGGGCTATTGCCTTTTTAATTTGATTGGTTTTGTTTTGTTCCTTGGTCTTTTGAGAGCCTGTTACTATGTAACTCAGGCTGTTCTCAAACCTGTAATCCTCCTACCTCAGCCTCCAGATGTTGGGATTGATGGGTCTGTACCACCACACTCAGCTCATTCAGACAAAAAAATCACTGAATTCTGTGATATAAATGTGGATTGCTGTCAATAAAAGCAGGTGAGGGCAGGTGAAATATAAGACTAAAAAGTTTGTGATTGGGCAATGGGAAAGGTAGGCGGGGCTATGAGTTTCCGAGAGACAAGGCGGGACAGAGGACAGAGGAGATGGAGGAAGAGGACAAACCTGACCCATGTGACTTGAAATAGGCACAGGTAACTATGAATATCATAGAAGGGGTGGAATGATACAGGACAATTTGTCCAATCTAGGTGGGCAGCTTGTATCAATATCAGTTGGCTCCGAATTCATTGTGTGGGCATTTTGTGAGTTGAGAATTTACAGTTATAAATCTGACTGACGAATTATAAGCCTCTAGAGTTTTGATTTTACTGGGTTATGGAGATTTGTGATAGCTAGCCGCAGGGGATGGATGAGTGAGAATACAGCAGTTCAGTGGCAAGCGAACCGTGGGAATTTGGGTGGTACGGAGGCGTAGGGATAGCCGTGGGGGTGGGGAGACCGCCAGGGCCAGAGAGTAGCCAGCGATAGCATGGATTGTTTTTTATTTATTACATACAACATAAAGATGTGGTCTTGGATGGAAGTTGGAGCGAATGAATGAGGCTTATGGGAGTTGACAGGGAAGTGTGAAACAAGTGGGTGCCTTACCTCCTTCATAGTCGGCTTTAACCTAACCAACAGTTAACAGTCAACAGGCTACGTAGACATCTCTCAGAACTTTCAATCTCAGACAATTGTAGCCTAAGATTTTGTTGTTATGGCATGACTACCTTGTACATTATGGGACAGTGGGTAGGATTTCTGCTTTCTGTACCTAGTAGATGCCAGCAGCCCCCATATTTGTGGGAAAATGGTCTCCATTTATGTGTGGTGGCACGTGCTTATAATCCTAGTACTCACCTGTCTCTGGATATTATCTAATGTCTCCTAGGGGAGAGAGCTAACCTCTGCTAAAAATCACTGATCTCTTGTCAGCAAGGGGGTTGTGCACCTGGTAGTTAATATGCTATATATAACAAACGAATGCTGCATTGACTATATAGTGTAATGTTACTTGATGCTTCCCTTCGCAAGGCCTGCGTGGGGTGGGGAGGGTGGGGGGGGTCTTCTCTAAAACCTGTGGAATTTCTTGTAACCAGATTATACCACAGATAGATGACTCTTCTTCGTGGTGATCAGCACCTTTGAGATTCCGAGTTCCTCAGGACACCATTCTTCAACAGTGTCATGGCATTCAAGTAGCTGAGGACGGCTTTCTCCTTCCCCAACATATTTTCCTAAATGTTTACTACAAATATGTAGTATAATAATTTTGGAATAAAAGTAGGGCAAGAATAGAAAAGTATTTATTTTTGCTTTTAATTACATGTACTTTACTCTGTGTGTACCCGTGTGTGGGTACGAGTACTCATGGAGGCCAGTAGAGGGTGTCAGATCCCCTGAACCTAGAGTTACAGGCCGCTGTAATGAGCTACCTGATAAAGTTGCTGAGAACCAAACTCAGGTCCTCTGCAAGAACTGTATGCACTGGTAACTGTTGAGCCATCTCTCCAGTGTGAAATATAAAACTTTAATACTTCATTTAAGTTGATAACAAATATATCAAATTCGACACATCAATAGCCACTAAAGACATAAAGCAGTTGAATCAGCTGTACTCAAGTTCACCCAGAAGGCAGTGAATGATAGTCAGGTGCTAATGAAGGGGCTAAGGAGATGGCTGTGTAAGTAAAATAAGTAGCTTTGCAAGTGTGAGACCCCAGAACCCATGTTAAAGTCCTGGTGTGGTGGTACATCCTTGTAATCTTAGCTCCGAGGAAGTGGAGGCAGGAAGGTCTTGGGGCTCACTGGCTGGTTACAGGCCAGTGAGAGATACTGTCTATCTTCAAAAAACAAGGTGAGTAGCATTTGCCCACAGGAACTAATTCAAAGTTGACCTCTGGCTTCTACACCCATGTATAACCAGTTAGGATCCTCTTTCAGAATAACATGGGTCCAGGTGATTACAGAGCTAGCATACTTTCCTTTTCTTTATTTTCTCTACTTTCTAGGTGTTAATCCAGGTCCACATAGTCTAGATCTTCCTGGAAACATTTAGTTCTTTTAGTTGTATGATGTTAAGTAGAATAATCATATCAAAACGGCAGGGTACAGGCAGAAGAACGAGAGTTCAAGGATGGATCCCCAGCACGGTATAAACAGATAAAAATAGTTCAGAGTCAACCTTGCTTATATTAGGAGCTCGAGGCCAGCCGAGGCTACATAACACCTAATTTATATTTATTTTTATATATATATCAAAAAACAAAACAAAAGCAATAAGTACTCACCAGCCTCTCAAGCTGACCTGTGAGTTTCTTGCTCTGAGTTTCTGCGGATATGTCCCCTGTCTAGTGCTTGAGATAATGGTCTCGTGCCTTAGGTAGAGGCTTATTATTCCAGCATCAGGACCATGGCCAGAGATTCTGGTTTTTTTTTGGACAAGAAAGTGTGGTATTGCTGGGCATGATGGCACAAGCCATTAATCCCAGCACTTGGGAGGCAGAGGTACATGGATCTCTGAGGCCAACTTGGTCTCCAGAATGAGTTCCAGGACAGCCAGGACTACACAGGACAGAGTTTAAAAAACAAAAAGAAAGTGTGGTATTTATGTACTGTGAATGTGATTTGAATCAAGTTGGGAAAGATGTCCATATCAATAAAGTTTCATGATCCATCCTTTTTCCAAGTAGGCTGACATTTGGTTCCTTCCTACAAGAAGAATACATATAATTACTGATATTTTTGTTGCTGTGATAATGGTTGGGGGCTTTAAAAGACAGTGGCTGAAGACTGGTGGTAGTTTTTATGTTGCTGTGACAGAAGACCCAACTTAACAGCTCACAGGAGGGAAGGTTTATCCTGGCTCCCTGATTCAGATCATCTCAGTTTGTCATGGCAACTGAAACATAGAGTGGAACTCCTTACATTGTGGCAGGCCAGGAAGCAGCTGTTGGAATGCTAACTGCTGACCTGTAATCTCCAAAGCTGTCTCCTACTGACCCATCACCATCAGCTAGGGAACGAGTGATCGCACACAAGAGCTTATGTGCACACAGATGGACACGTCACTGTTGGACTCGAAAGTCCACACGTCTGGGCAGCCCACCCCACAAAGACACAGAGACTGAGAATGATGCAATAAGCATGAGGTCTTTTGAATCCAGTGCACTGGGGCTGCCCTACCAACAGGGCAATGGTGACCCCAGATTAGTAAGGTACACACTTTTTATACACTTCTGGGGCAGAGCTTGGCAACAGCATGAAAGGGTAGGCTCGCATTGGTGGTTAATTTTTACTTTTTTTATGATTGGAGGCCCGAGGTGGTAATGTCAGCCTGTTACCACCCACCTGTGGCTTCAGCCTGTCTTTGACAATAGAGAATTCTGTCCATTGTGTGGGCCTGAGGCATATCTGCACCTAGCCTCACTTTTTCATTTTATAACGGTTATCTTTGGCCCTTCTGACTATCTGGAATGTTTCCCGGTCCGGCTCATCAGCCGCCTTTTGTCTCTCAAGGCCTCACAGTCACACTGCTGTTATTTCCAGTAATCATACACTGCTGTTATCCCCCCTTGAACCCATATCTTTTGACAGGCCCCGAAGACTTCATTCCCTCTCTGCACTTGGCTGCTACATGACTAAAATTATTAGAGCACTTTTGGGGGATCTAGGTAGGCCCACTGGAGAGGTACCCCAATGGTCATATTCACTGTTGGAGAGCAGACTGGAGGAGGATAATGACTGGACTGTAAAAATAATAATATAATAATAATAATAAATGCATGATGGTGCTGGATGAGGGTGAAACATGCAGGTGACATGCAGGGAGGGTCTGGATCCATAGCTCCACAGGTGTCCATGGTGACCTCACACAGCTTTCTGGCAGTTCCGATTGGGGGATTGTACCAACCTACCTGTTCATAAAACAAACAAACAAACAAACAAAAAGCCTAACATAGGACAACATCCAGAGAGGGAATCAGGCTGCAATGGACAAAGCATTTGAATTCGGAGTGTTAAAGAACCCTCATTAAGTGGGAGTTGAACTCGGGTAGGCTATTACATGCCAGAAACTCCTTCCTTAGGTTTTTCCAACAGCCTTGTCTGAGGAAGAAACCCATGCTTGGCACAGGACAGAAGGAAGTAGCCTGTACAGCAGGCTTTCCAGCTCTAGGAAGAAGTAATGTTCTATGTCCTAAGGCTTTTCTGTTTATATGTTATATAGCATCATCTGTGAAGGAAACTCATGTCTAAGAGCACTCTGACCTTTGACATTCTAAGGATAGACAGAAGTGATCTTTACAACAGATGGCCATTTTGGTAAGATGAACAGGCTTTTCTGTTCCCATGTGTTTTTCTTCCTGTACTTCCTTATCTTTGCTCTCCTTGATAATAATCAATTAAACACTCCATTTCCTCATAAGTCGATTTCCATCATGATTTGAAGACCACACAGTGTCTTTGTATGCAATTGCCTCTAATAACAACTCAGTACTGGACACACTCTGGATCCCTAGAGATTCTCGCATGGGCCACCATGCTTGAATTGGCAGGGTCCTAACGTCTGCTCCTTCGGCCCCACTGTCTCTGTTTTTCCTTGAGATAGAATATTCTCTCCTCCTCTTAGGACTCCTTTTATTCTAAGCTTGTTATTTACCCTGTCTCCTGATTTCCTTGCATCCTGAGCATTAGTTTTCAGTGACAGTGACATAGACAGGCTACTGAGAAAGAACAGGGTGATGTCATCCCATCCCGGTTTTTTCTTTTTTTTCTCACTTTTAAGCCCTTTTCCTATGGTCTATATTTACCTTAGTTACTGTTTTGTTGCTGTGGAGAGACACCATGACCAAGAAATCTCTTAGAAAAGAAAGGCTTTACTTTGGGGTTTGCGTACAGTTTCAGAGGGTCAGTCCATGATCATCATGGTGGGAAGCAAGTAGACAGGCATGACACTGGAGCACTAGCTAAGAGCTTTACATCCTGATCTGTAGGCAGCATGTAGGGAGAGACAATGTGTGCCTGGCATGGAATTTTGAAGCCTCAAACACACACCTCCTTCAACAAGGGTGCACTACCTAATCCTTCCCAAACAGTTCCTTTAACTAGGGACCAAGCATTCAAGCATATGGGCCCTATGGGGGCCATTTTCTTTCAAACCACTACAATATTTGCTACATTATAGGTACTAAATAAAAATAACAATAATAACTGTTGGCAGTCAGCCCATGTAAAAAGTACAGAAGACACTCTGCCTAAAACAACTCTCAATAGCTTCTCCAGCCTCCTAGGTTTAAAGCCTTTCTTTCTGGAGTTCTGCTTGATGTTATAAACATCGATTTGATGGCATTTTACTGTGTATTTCTGCCATTTTATAACAGCTACTTGTACTTACTCAAAACCAAAAGCATAGCAGTGGTAGCTCATTCTCTGGATGGTACATAGAGAGTGCACACATGCTGTGCACACACAGACATGCACATGCAGACACAGATCTATGACTGCCTTGTGTTTTCTGTACCATTTACCTGGGTACTAACAAAGCCCTGTTGTCCAGAGAGGCAACAGAGCTCCTATCCAGTGGATTCTCTACAGAGAGGGTTGTATTATGTGCTAAAACACCATGACTAAGCTAATTTATGGAAAATATAGTTTATTTAATTTATGGTTCCTGAGGGTTAGGTTCTATGATGGCTGGGGAGCATGGCAGCAATTGGCAGGCATGCAACTGGAGCAACAAGCTCAGACCATCTGCTTTGGTGCACTTGCTAGGGTGGTTTGGGTCATGGTACACCCTTTTTACAAAAGTGAATTGCCTTGTGGGATTACTTTCATTTTGTTGCTGTGATTGTTGACACTGAGATTCTTATTTATTTAAAAAATTCAGCCTGGGAGCGCTGGGATTACGGTTGTGAGCCACCACACCCAGTTTTGAGATTATTCCTTTCCAACAATTGTACGAAGTCAGGCCGTGTAGCATAGTTGGCTCTTCATTGGGCTCTATAGGGAGTACGAAGCCAGCTTGCAATCCAGGAGACCTCTATGTCAAAACAAAACAAAACAAAACCCCAACAAAAATAAACGAAAATCATGTCCTCTTTCCTATCTCACACCATACACACCAAGACATGCAAATGCACTTCGGGACGGAACTGAGCAAACTCACTGCAATCCGCGAATGCGAGTGATATACTTCAGGCAGCTCCGTATTCCTGTACCTTTACCAATTAGCAAAACCAAGTCAGCCCACCTCTCCCCCGCCGCTCGCCCCGGAGCAATTCTGTCCCTGCCGCGCTGCCGTCGCGTGCGGGGTCAGAGGTCACGGCGGCGTTTGTGGTGACGTGGTTTTTTTTTTTTTTTTTTTTTTTTCCTTAACCCGGAAAGCCCGGCGTTCGCAGCGCGCGGAGCCGGCGTCCCGTTGGCGCGCTCTGGCTTGTCTTCGGGTCGTCGCTTCTGCCCCGAGGAGTCGCTCGCTGTTTCCGGAGCGGCGGAGAGGATGGTGCGGGGCAGCCCGGGGCCCGCCGCGCGCCGCTGCGAGTGAACAGGGCCAGGCCGCGGGCGTCCGCGGAGCCGCCGGTCTGTGGGGCGGTGAGTAGGAGACAGGGTCGGGGTCGGGATCGCAGGCTCGTGTGCCGGGACCCGGGACCAGAGACCCTGAACCCGGGGGCCGCGGGCGTGCTGGTCCAGTCAGTGCGCAGGCTCCCCCATCCACCTTAGTCCCGCTCACCTCTATATTTAGTTGGCCCCGTCCTGCCCCATCCTCCTGAGGCCTGCTCCCCGAGTCAAGGCTTATTAGGTCGTCTGGATAAGGCTGAGGGGAACGGCTAGCGTCCTTTGCAGTTTTTAGAAAAAAATGTTTTGAAACAATTTTTAAATGATGTGTTTGTGTGTTTGTGCATGTGAGTGCAAATACCCACGGACTTCAGAAGAGGGCGTTGTATCTCTAGAACCAGAGTTACACGCTGTTGTTAGCTGCCTGATGATGTGGGTACTGAGAACCTAACTCTGGTTCTCTGGAATAGCAGGTGTTCTTAACCCCGTAGCCATCTCTCCCACCTCCACGTATGTGAGCGTGTGCGTGTGTGTGTGTTCCGTTTTAGATTTGTGACTTTGGGTGGTGTTGATCGATCTCCGGGTGGAGAGAAGATGAGATGGAGACACTCATCTACACAAGCCCAAAACGGAGTAGTGGAATTCTGTGTGTTGTAATCTTACATATATCCAAAACAGGGTTTAATGCGCCTGGATTGGCTGGGATTTCCCCATGCAGACAAGGCTCACCTTCACCACTGATCTTCTCTATTCAGATTCAGTAATTCAGAGATACAGGCATGTGCCATGCTGCTAAGGTTTAACAGTGTAATAACGGTATTGTTTTTTGGTTTTAATCTGAATACTGGAGACGGGGTCTCATGCCACCTTGGATAGTCCAAACTCACTACACAGCTTAGGCTGACCTTGAACTCCTGATTCTCTTAGACTCCCTAGTGCTGGCATGGCAGATGTGCACCACCATGCTGGTTAAGCCTGGCTAAAATAGAATCTTTTAAAAGACAGTTCCATTATGTAGTTCAGGCTGGCCTCTGTGTAGCTTGAAGTTGTGACCCTCCTGCCTCAGCCTCATATTGGGGTGCTAGCCGTGTGGCACCAGGCCCTGTTCAAAAACAGAGTAGTGGTAGCCTGGTGGCAAGACTAGTTAATACTGAGACAGGGGGGTGATCTCTTACCTGTCCTCATAGTTTAATATGACAAATCAAGAGATGATTTTCACATACTGTAAGACATGTAGCATTTAGTTCTCCAGATGAGAGAACCTAGAGATATGGGTTTAACATGATGGAGAAAAACTGAAGCCATGTCACAGTTCTGGAACTTGTCTTTTCTCAGGCTTCTGTAGTTACCTTGTCTGAACATTCTCGGGAGCACACGGTTTTCGTGCTTCCTTTGACCCTTCTTTCCTCTCTTGTCTAGTGCTCTGCTCCTCTTCTTTATACATGAGCAGTAGACAAAATGGGCCCTGATGGGGCTTGGGGGGTGTAGAGGGGAATAGAGCACAGTGCAGGGGTGGTGGACCTACAGAATGGTTTTGTCAGTATGGGAAGGCTGGAGAATTCTAATTATGGGCTAGACCTGGTGGCACATGCCTGTGATCCCAGATCCCAGGCTGCCACTGGGTTGCTGGGATCCCAACCCAGGTGCCCTGGAAGAGCAACTGAGCCTTCTTTCCATCCCCACAAAACTTGTCTTTACACAACTAAAGTGTTTATGAAAGTCGGTGTCTGTGATTACGTAGTTGGCCTATCCAAGGCATGTGGAATCGATTGTCGGGAATCCCTCTTACTGGCCCTGGTATTGTGTGATAGGACAGTGAGTTAAATGAGAGTCCATCTCCTTATCACACGTGTCCCTTATATCCTTGTATGTTACCTAAGGTGTTTTGACTCAGTTTCCACTTCTGTAAGACAAGAACACAGATTCTGATACCCACCTAACAGTGTTGGAGAGATTAAAATACTCATCCAATGTATGCTTAGCAGTTATGGTGCCCAGTGCATATATTAAATAGTTATTTTCTCCTTAGCCTGTTGTAATTTGGTTCTGCCACAATCCACAGTTACTCTTGTGAAAGAGAGTTTTTGTTTGTTTTAAATTTTTTTATTTTATGTATCTGAGTACACTGTTCTGTCGCTGTCTTCAGACACACCAGAAGAGGGCATCAGATCTGTCACGAAGCTGTCCCATGTCCTTTCAAGTAATTGTGTTCTTATAGCTTGGGGATTGTTGGAGCTGCCTTCTGCAGTTAGCTGCCTTTTGCCCAAGTTGTCTGCAGTTTGGCTTGGTTCTGGTGTCAGTGAAGTAGTCTAGTTAGCATACTGGCGACCTGTATTTGTCTTCCTTCTGTGCTTGTGGAGTCGAGTTTGGTCCTATCTGGTGTCCCTCCCCTCATTCCTTGGACTTCTCAGAAGCCATTCCCCAGCCTTCATTTCTCACTACCTGGTTGGAATGAACTTAGGGGAAGGAGGCCAGCCTGTCCCCTTGTCCCCCTCAACGGAATGCAATGCTTGCTTGCTTATTTGTTTTTGTTTGTTCGTTTTTTTCAAGACAGGGTTTCTCTGTGTAGTCTTGGCTATCCTGAATCTCGATCTAGACCAGGCTGAGCTCAAACTCAACGAGATCTGCCTGCCTCTGCCTCCCCAAGTGTTGGGAGGTGTGTACTACTACCATCCAGCTTGCATTTTTATTTAAAAGTAAGGCTTAACACCTTGAAAGAGTACAGAAACTTTTTTTTTTTTTAACTTAAAGGCAAGTCTTACTATGTAGCCCTGGCCAGGCTGGCCTCAAACTCACAAGGATTGGCCTACCTTTGCCTCCCTCCTGAGTGCTGGGATTAAAGTGTATGCCACCTGCCTGGTTCAGAAACCATGCACATCTTTGCTGATAAAGACATACATGCAGCCTCTAATTTCCTCTTTGAAAATGAGTGTGATCAGTAGAAAGGGCTTTGAGTTTTGTGAACTATTTGGAGTCTTGATAGTTTTGTTGAAAATGCTGTTGTGCAGGCATGGAATTGCACTCCTAGTTCCAGATCATCCCAGTGCTTGGGAGGTGGAGGCAGGAGAAATTCAGGGCCTGGACTATACTGTTTGGCTTTACTGTAGAACATAACACTAAAACTTCTCACTCTTGCTTAACTATACTATACCTTAGTACTGGTTGGTCAGCCTCTCCCCATTCTTACCTGGCTTTAGTTATCCATTTGCTGTTAGATATTTTGAGACAGAGACAAGTAAGATTATTTCCCTACTCTTGAATGATTTACAGTTTAGGAATACCCCTGGGTTCAATCCCTAGCACTATGTAGATCGGGTGTGGTGGTGCATTCCTGAAATACCAGCATGTGGAGGTGGAGGCAGGAGGATCAGAAGCCCAAAGTCCTCCTTGGCTACATAACCTACCTGTGTTAAAAAACATCAAAACTACAAATAAATGGCTGGAGAGATGCCTCAGAGGTTCAGAGTGCTTGCTCCTCGTGCAGAGGATTTGCCTTCAGGTCCCAGTTCCCATGTGAGCAGGCTGACAATCACCTATAACCCCACCTTTATGGGATCTGATGCCTTTTCTAGCCTCCACAGTTACCTGCACACATGTGACATACTCACACAAACATACGCATAAATAGAAATGAATCTTGAAGTAACTCTATGCCATGATGTTTAGAAGCCAATATAAAAGGGATAATTTCTTTCTTTCTTTCTTTTTTTTTTTTTCCGAGACAGGATTTCTCTGTGTAGCCCTGGCTGTCCTGGAACTCACTCTGTAGACCAGGCTGGCCTCGAACTCAGAAATCCGACTGCCTCTGCCTCCTGAGTGCTGGGATTAAAGGCGTGCAACACCACTGCCCAGGATAATTTCTTAAAATACCTGTTTATCTCAAATTTGACTCACCAGAAGTAAAAAATAAACATATAGTTTAAAATCATTAAAGTAGCTTAAGATAGCCTCCTCAAAATAGAAAACAAATACTTGGCAGACTCAAATAGTTTTCTGGCCAAAATCCATCAAATTTTTAAGAAGTAGAAGTGCATCTTATTCCCGGTAGCAGAGGCCTTTAATCCCAGTACTTGGGAGGCAGAGGCAGGTGGAGTTTGTGAGTCTGGAGCCAGCCTGATCTACATAGGAAGGCTGGTGGAGTTTGTGAGTCTGGAGCCAGCCTGGTCTACATTGGAAGGCTGTGAGTCTAGAGCCAGCCTGATCTACATAGGAAGGCTGATGGAGTTTGTGAGTCTGGAACCAGCCTGATCTACATAGGAAGGCTGGTGGAGTTTGTGAGTCTGGAGCCAGCCTGGTCTACATAGGAAGGCTGTGAGTCTAGAGCCAGCCTGATCTACATAAGAAGTTTTAGGCCATCTGGGCTACACAGGGAGATCTTGTTTCAAGAATAAAAAAAACCAAAAACAAACAAAAATATGCAAAATGGCAAGCTTGTCTTATTTATGAATACATAGAAAAACTGGGAGTAAAGGAGCAGATATATTATCATTGTAGCTTTAAAAGTCTTGATCAGGAGCTGGAGTTTTGTGATTTGGCATGTGTTCCCCATACACCAAAACAAAACTCTTCAATTCTCACTCATACCAACATTACCTGGACTGTGCAATCAGCATGGAGAAGATTAGTCAGAATCATGTTAACAGAGTAAAAGGCAAACATTGATTGTTTAGGCATTGCAGATGGAGTATTCACTGAGATGTAGTATTTGGTTGAATTCAATAGATACATAGCAAACAAGAGGCCTTGGGTTAAATCCCAAGAACCAAGAGAAAAACAAGCCAGTCTCGGTAGCATATGTCTATAATCCTAATACTTGGGAGACAGAGGTGGGAAGCTCAGGGTTCAAGACCAGCTTGGAATACCGGAGACCCTGTCTCAACCCTTTCCCCTATTAAAAAAAGAAAAAACATTATAGGGAAAATCTTCTCAGAAAGAATTAAGTGCTTCCTCACTCTAGAGAAGTC
>JADRCH010000355.1:746577-806638 GCA_019843965.1 Rhynchomys soricoides | reverse complement strand
CCGAGACAGGGTTTCTCTGTGTAGCCCTGGCTGTCCTGGAACTCACTCTGTAGACCAGGCTGTCCTCGAACTCAGAAATCTGCCTGTCTCTGCCTCCCGAGTGCTGAGATTAAAGGCGTGCACCACCACTGCCCGGCGCTCACTGGCTAATGGGACATTTTTTTCGTTTGAGTCTCCCTCTTCTAAAAGAACTGTAGCTTGTGTCATGTTGACATAGAATTAGCCAGCACAGCTTTCCATCAGAAGCCTATGTTGAGTCTCAGATTTAATAGTGAAGCATTGCAAAGCATTTTTGAGAGGCAAGAATTTTATTACAGCTACTGCTATTGATGTTTCATTGAAGTAAGAAAAAGGAAAAAGATGCAAGGATTCCAAAGAAGTACTGCTAATGCTCCAAGAGGTCAGACAGCTTGGTTAGAGTCAAGAGCACTGGTAGAGCACTTGATTAGCCTTTACAGGCAGATCAGTAGATAAAAGTTTCATGTGTGCATGAACTTCTACTACTACTAATGTACTGTATGTGTGAGACAGTCTCCTGTAGCCCAGCCTGGTCAATATGTAGCCAAGGATAAACTTGAACTCATGATTCCCCCCATCCCCCTTGTGCTGCCTTACAGATGTCTGCCTCCTTGCCTGTTTTACACAGTGCTGGTTATGGGACCCAGGGCTTGTGTCTGCTGAGCAAGCACTTACCAAGTGGGCTAACAGCTTCACCCTTTCGCTCCACTTTCTTTTCCTTTCTTAATTTTTTATTTTCTTAGAAAGATTGTCTTATTCAGTTTAGGCTGGCTTTGCCTATAGCTGAGGATGAACTTTGACTCCTGATCTTCTACTTCCTGGAGTCACAGGTATGCACCACCATGCCTGGCTCTTTCTAATCTTCCAAATGAACTCACTGCGTGGACATTTTCTCAGATTCAGCCTTTGTTCCACAGTACTATTATATGAGACTAAATTGAGTGCTACAGCTCAGTGCAGACAGGCCACCAATCAATCCTGTGCTGAATGTGTTACAGATTGTCGCTGATGAGAAGCATGTTCAGCATTAACCCCCTGGAGAACCTGAAGCTGTACATCAGCAGCCGGCCACCGTTGGTGGTTTTTATGATCAGTGTCAGCGCCATGGCCATCGCCTTCCTCACTCTGGGCTACTTCTTCAAGATCAAGGAGATTAAGTCCCCAGAAATGGCTGAGGTCAGTATACTCCCAATGTCTACTTGTGCTGGATGGGCCTTGTAGAGGAGTGGAGGACAGCTCTTTTTATGTTTGAGTCTCACTCTGTGCTGAGGCTATTTGCTGACCTGGAACCTGATGTGATCTTCCTGCCTCATCCTCCTGAATGCTGGGATCCTGTGTTGTGTATAATCACATCTGGACATTTCTTTCTGAGACAAGGTCTCCTGAAGCCCAAGCTGGCCTTGAATTCCATATCCTCTTGGCTCTGCCATTCAAGGGCACACAGATAGTAGATGTGTCAGCAAAAGATACATACTTATGTAGAATTTCCTGTATTTTTCCTGTAACTGGCTTTCTTAGTAAATACGTAGTTGTTTTAAGTAATGCTATCAGTTTTATGTAGACTGTTTCAGTAGAGAAACATGCATTTGGGAGAGAGTTTTTATAAAACAATCAAACAGAAACCCTGAGTCCAAATGTTGGAGAGGACTGGATATAGTGGTACATTCCCGTGATCTCAGCACTGGGGAGGCTGAGGCAGAAGGAGTGTGAGTTCAAGGCTGTCCTGGGATATCTCGTTTCAGAAGAGTCTGAAGAGAATGTTCAGTTGGCATGGAGAAGGGGAACAATGAGCAAGAGCAGTGAATAATGAAACGTGCGTCATGAAGATAGCTTAAAGAACCCATGGCCTTGTATGCTGACCTAAAATATTGAATGATAGTCCTAGATCCTAAAGAGAAGTTAAGGACACTTTTATTTCCAGTATAGTTCTTTTTCTTTATTATATTTCTAATTGGTTTATTATTTATTTATTTCCATAGTCTCACTCTGCAACCCTGGCTGTCATGATACTCTACAGATCAGGCTGACTTCTGCCTCCTAAGTGCTGGGATTAAATGTTTGCACGATCATGCACTTTACTTATGTATTTATTTATTTAAATATATATGCATGCTTTGCCTGCATGTGTGTGTCGTACTCATGCATGCAGTATCCTCAGAAGCCAGAAGAAGGTGTTGGATTCCCTGTAATTGGAGTTATAGACAGTTGCGATCTTTCAGGCATGCATATGGCGCACAACCATACATGTAGACAAACACCCACAAATTAATATAAATACATAAATCTTCAAAACAAAAATAAGTTATAAGATAAATGAGAATTAGTGATTTTAAGATGTCATCACTTTAAGATCCTCTGCCCCCTTTTTTTCTTCAAAGCAGAGTTTCTCTGTATAGCCCTGGCTGTCCTGGAACTCAGTCTGTAGACCAGGCAGGCCTTGAGCTAAGAGATCTACCTGTGTGTGCACCACCTCTGACTGACTGATTTTTTTTTTTTTTTTTTTTTAATTTTTAGTGTCCGTGTGTGAGTGTTTGCCTGCATGTAAATATGTGCACATGTGCCCAAGGAGCAATAAAGGGATATCAGATATTCTGGCACTGGAGTTACAGATGGTTGTGAGCAACCACGTGAGTGCTGGGAACTGAACTTGATTTCCCTGTAAGAGTAGCAGGTGTTCTTAACCATTGAGTCATTGAGACAGCCCTCATTTTTGTTTTGCAATTATTTACTTTTATGTGTATGGATGTTTTGCTCCCATTTATGTCTGCACACTATGTGTGGGAAGTGCCAGAAAGAGGGTGTCATGTCCCTTGGAAATAGTTACAGTTAGTGTTAACTGCCATGTGGGTGCTGACAATCTCTGGAATAGCAGTCTCTCTAGCGGACTATCTCTCTAGCCCCTCAAGATTCCTTTTTGAGTTTGATCTTGAGCCAACTTGATTTTTCTCTTAATTGCAATATGCTGAATTCTCAGCCACTGCAGAGTGTACAGATTACCAGGGTTAATAACGTAATTATATCAGACTGTTCTACAGGTGCTGAGTGGTGGTGTAGTGTGACTTGAGTTGGTCAACCTCAAGTCATTCGTTTCCTCTTGTGCTGTGTAGCAGTCCAGGGTCATGGCTGTTTTTGCCTTGGAGATGCTGGGATTTCATATCTTCTCTCTGCTTTATTTTGTTGAAGGATTGGAATACTTTCCTGCTCCGGTTTAATGATTTGGACTTGTGTGTATCAGAAAACGAGACACTGAAGCATCTCTCCAACGATACCACCACACCTGAGAGTACCATGACCATTGGACAGGCCAGATCATCTACCCAGCCGCCCCAGTCCCTGGAGGAGTCAGGTCCCATCAATATTTCAGTGGCCATTACTTTGACCTTGGACCCTCTCAAGCCCTTTGGAGGGTACTCTCGAAATGTTACACACCTGTACTCCACCATCCTTGGACATCAAATTGGATTGTCAGGTGTGTGCCAGCTACTTTCGTTTCAGAGTTCTGAGGCAGCAGCTGAGATAGGTTCCATGTTCTGTTCTGTGTTTCTGCTGTTTCTCCTCTTGAGACTTGGACTTCATGAAATCAAGAAGGACTGGTTGCTGTGCGTCTTCACTCAGTCGGGTCTTCAGGTATCACATACACAGTCTCTTCATAGTCTTCTTCAGAGTCAGGACTGATGGGGCCAGAGATACAGTTCATTGTTAGAGCACTGGGCTTACGTGTGTGAGGCCCTTGGTTCCTCTGTAGTACTGGGAGAGGTGAAGTGGGAGGGGAGAGAAACTGGAAGTGTGGGGTCTGTTTTTGGCCTCAGTATAATTGACCTTTGACCAACATAGGTTTTACTTGCTCAGGGCCATTTATACTTGAACTTTTTTTTGTTATTAAAAACTTTTATTTTTTTAATTTTGTGTATATGAATGTTTTGCATGGATGTATGTGCACTGTGTGTTCCTGGTGCCTGCCAACATCAGAAGAGGGTATTAGATCCTTTGGGTCTGTAGTTAACAGATGATTCCATGTGAGTGCTAAGAACTGAACCCTGGTCCTCTGCAAGAGGACCTCTGCTCTTAACCTCCAGCTCTCTATTTGAACCCAAAAGAAGTGTAGGCAAATGTACGGATGCTGTATTAGGTCATAAAGGCACTGGGGCCAGGCTTGGCAGTGGTACATAGTGATAATCCCAGCACTCAAGAGACAGGCAGGGGATCTATGCAAGTTTGAGGCTATCTGGTGTTTTACACAGCAAATTCTAGTACAGCTAGGGGTACATATTAAGACCTTGTCTCAAACAAACAAACAAACAAAAAACAAAAGCAAAAACTAGAGAATAAAAAAAGAAAAGAGCACAGTGGTACATGAGGTAGAAGCAGGAGAGTCGCAAGTTCACAGTTATCAGTATTGAGTTTGAGGCCAGCACATGCTACGAATAAAAATAGTGAAGAAATCTTAGAAGCATAACATCCCACACTGTCTTACTGTGATAGTTTTGTAGCCTCTTTTTTATTGCAGAGGGGTCACATATCGAGTGTCCACTTAAAACATACTAAGTCACTGTGTGAGCAGTTCTAATGTCAGTCTAATGTCTAATGTCAGTGGCACACAGCAGAGAGTAGTGATTTTGCCGCTGTGTATTCCTCCCTTTTTATGATACAGGAATAAATATGTGTTAATTGACTGTTGAAGTTGTTAATAAGGCTTCCAGTCAACATCAAGCTAAATTGGTTGTTAAGTCTGGGGAGTCAAGAATTACACTCAGGTGTTTGACTGTGTGGGAGTCAGCACTCCATCCCCTTGTTGTTCAAGACAGTGTGTTTACAAACATATTTATGACTAGGTGTATTGTGCTGGGGTTTGTGTATGGGTGCACAACACTACACCTATTTATAGATATGTTTGTAAACATATGTAGGTTCCTAGGATTAATCTTAGGTCATCTGATAGGTTGTTTCTCCACTGGTGTGAAATGAGCCAAATTCAAGCAAGATTAGGTTATGTTAAAGGCAAGTTTATTGGGAAGCTGCTGCTGGGGTGAGTTCAATGGCTCCAAGGCCTGAGGCCTGAGGAGTCACCATGGGGATTGGGGGTGGGGGGAGGGGGGGAGAAAAAGAGAAGAGTGCTGGAGCACTCCAAGAGAGAGAAGAGAAGAGAGAGACAAGAATGTGTGGCTTGTATGGGGAGGGGCAGGGTATGGCAGGTAGGAACTGAGGGATGCTGGGAGGACCTGGAGGCCAACTCTGCTCCTCAAACTTCCCTTGTCCCAAACTTCATCATCAGGCTTATTTTCCCTTGACCTGCCTAGCTGTCATGCCGGCTATATTTACTGTTTGTGATGTTGGAATCTGAACCAGGGCTTCATGCATGTGAAAAAAAGTGCTCTCTCAGTCCTGAACTTCTTTTTAAATTTAAAATTAATTAAGTATGTTACATGTATTGTGTTTCCTGCTTGTATGTATGGCTAACGTACCATGTATGCCTGATGCTGTGGAGGCCAGAGCGCACAGGATCCCCTTGGGACTAGTGTTACAGACAGTTGTGAGTTGCTGTGTGGTGCTGTGAATTAATTCTAGGGTCCTCATAACTACTGAGCCATCTCTCCAGCCCCAGGTCTGCACAGTTTTAAATCCACAGTTTATTTAGTGGCATGCTAGCTTCTTGGAAGAACTAGAAAAAAGCCTCAGACCTGGTACCTTCAGCCTTGAAAATTGGGGATTATAGTAGAGGTAAAAATAACAGGAATCAGGCTGGGGGTGTAACTCATTGGTTAAGGGCTTGCCTAGCATGTGTAATGCCCTGGGTTTAGGTCCCAGTACTAAAAAGGATAAACCAAACACCAACCAAAGTCCATATACTGCCTAGTTTTATATCAGCTTGATACAAACTAGAGTCATCTGGCAAGAGGAAACATCAGTTGAGAATATACTGCCACTAGATT
The DNA here is from genome assembly GCA_019843965.1 of Rhynchomys soricoides. NCBI lineage: Eukaryota > Metazoa > Chordata > Mammalia > Rodentia > Muridae > Rhynchomys > Rhynchomys soricoides. Next base: position 800,690 of record JADRCH010000355.1, on the reverse strand, counting down.
GGCCTGTGGGGTGTGTGTGTGTGTGTGTGTGTGTGTGTGTGTGTGTGTGTGTGTGTGTTTGATGATTGATGTGGGAGGATGCCAGCTTATTGTGGGTGGTGTTGCTCCTGGACTGGTGAGCCTGGGTATTATAAATGAGCAAGCCATGAAGAGCAAGCAAGTAAGCAGCACCCTTCCATGACGTCTGCATCAGCTTTTGCCTCCGGGTTCCTGCCCTGGTTGAGATCCTGCCCTGACTTCCTAAGCAACTTATATGACCTAAGAGGTATAAACAAGCCAACCCTTTCCTCCTCAGGTGCTGCCACTGGCACAGCAATTAACAATTATACAGGGATATACCTTCATAGCCGGTTCATACATTATATGTGGGGGTGGGTTACCCTGAAAGTTCATCATGAATTAACACTTAGCTAATTAGGGGCTTGTTAAATATATCAGCTACTTTTCTATTGCTGTGTTAAAGCACCATGAACAAAGCAGCTCAAAGTTTAACTGGGCTAATGGTTCTAGAGGCTTGAGTTTATGAGAGCTGATGGTTGGGCAAAGGCATGGCTTGCAGGTGGCTGAAGCAGCAGCTGAGAGCTCACATCTTAATCCACAGCCAGAGGCAGTGAGCTCACTGGGAATGGCAGAGACTTTTTCCCCCCAGATAGTACTTCTCTGTGTAGCCTTAGCTGTCCTGGATCTTGCTCTGTAGACCAGGCTGGCCTTGAGCTCAGAATTCCAAGACCCATCTATCTCTGCTTCTCAAGTGCTGGGATTAAAGATGTGCATGTCTACCTTCATGACACACCTCCTCCAACAAGGCCACACTAATAATAATAATAATAATAATAATAATAATAATTAAAAAAAAAAAAAAAAAAAACCAACAAGGCCACACATCATAATCCTTCCCAAATAGTTGCACCAACTTGGGACTAGTGTTCAAACATTTGAGTATATGGGGGCCATTCTCATTCACACCACCACTCTAAATAATATAAAAAGGAAATAGCATGGATTATGGCCATGCCTGCTTGTATGTGTTAAGCCTGGGCACAGTAGTTCAGTGGTGTAGGAGGACATGAAAGTGGAGGCTGGGAAAATCTGGAAAGACTTTGTCCATACTAAGAGCTGGTTGGACCTTGGAGGAATAATCTTTGGTTCCCCAAAACCTTTGTATAGTTAAGTCCTCAAGATGCTGTGGGGTCCTGCCTGTTGCCTTTGGCTGTTACGAGTGGACTGTTGGTGATAATAAGGACACAAATCACTCTATGAGTCCCAGGAAGCAAACACCCTTTTCTCCTTATGACCTTAGAACACCTTGATTTAGTGCAAGCTTCACTTTGTAGTCCCAAGACCTTCCCTAAGTCTGGTAGACTCTTTGCTTCTCCCTGTATGTGTGCAGAGATGCTTGAGGCATATCCATGGGATAATGGTTGATTCTGAGTGAAGTATCATTGTACATTAAATTACTCCACTCACATTGTTGTCCAACTCTGTTCCCGTCTGAGCTCCGGCATGGCTCCCTAGCCCCACTGAAATGTAGGAGCCTTTTGCGAATTACTTTGTGGCTGGGTTAGTCTGGTAGGCCTCACAGATCAGGACTGTGGCTTTCAGAAAGCCGATAGGACAGGTGTGCAGGCCAGGCATGTGCAGGCCAGTCGGTGCCTGTTGAGTTTGGCTTCATTCAGACCATCAGACAGTCTACGAATTTTTGCCTGTGTCCACCAATAAACTGCTAATTCTTCTGCAGGCAGGGAAGCTCATGAAGAGATCAACATCACCTTCACCTTGCCTGCTGCCTGGAATGCCGATGACTGTGCCCTCCATGGCCACTGTGAGCAGGTGGTGTTCACAGCATGCATGACCCTCACAGCTGCTCCTGGAGTCTTCCCCGTCACCGTGTAAGTGTCCTCCACATTTTGGAGGCCAAGATGACTACTGGCAGGAGTCAGTTATCTCCTACTGTGTGGATTCCAGGGACTGAACTCAGGTTGTTAGGCTTGGTGGCAAGCACCTTTACCTTCTGAGCCATCTTGCTTGCTTTAGGAAGTATTTAATTTAATTTGAAGTTCTAACTTCTCTGTAAACACATGTGCTGGTTTGGGGTTGTAGCTCAGTTGGTAGAGTGTTTGCTTAGCATTAATGAAGTCCTGGTTCCCATTTTCACCACACAATAAACTGGGCATGTGAAGTACATCTGTAGTCTCAGCACTGGAAGGGTGGAGGTGGGAGGATCAGGAGGTCAAGGCTAGCCTGGGGTACATGAGAGATCCTGTCTCAACAAAACAAAACCAGAAAGAAGCCCCACCCACAAGCTAGTGCTTCAGTGGGGTAGGGATGCCGTGGCCTCTCTCCAGTTACCATTCCTACTAAAGGAATCATGTGTTGGAAGAGCCAGGTCCCCTGCCAGAGTGACCTGTAATTAAAGGTTCTCTTTATCTTCGTGACCCAGAAATTATATTTTATTTTATATTTTTTAAAGATTCATTTTTATTACTTTAAATTGTATATATTTGTAGGGGGTGGATACATGAGTACAGTTATTTTAGTTTTTAGTTTTTGGGGGGATTTGTTTTGAATAGTCTCATGTAGTCTAAGTTGGTCTCAAACACTATACAGCAGAGGTTGGCTTAGAATTGCTGATCATCCTGCCTCACTCTGGAGTTCTGGGATTGTAGGTGTCTAATCCCGTGCCTTGTGTGTGTATTTAAAAAACAAAACAAACACCGGGCAGTGGTGGCACACACGTTTAATCCCAGCACTTGGGAGGCAGAGACAGGAGGATTTCTGAGTTCGAGGCCAGCCTGGTCTACAGAGTGAGTTCCAGGACAGCCAGGGCTATACAGAGAAACCCTGTCTCAAAAAAACAAAACAAAAACAAACAAACAAAACAAAACAATAAAACACCATAGAAGTTTGATGTGTTGGCTCACACCTGCAATTCTAGGCACTTGTAGGCCAGCCTCTATTATGTATTAAGATCCTGTCTCAAAACACAAGTAATAACAACAACCCTCAAAACGTAATGGTATCTGTCCCAGAGGAGCATAATTGTTCCAAGTGTCTTATCTCTCCTTTCCTCATGTTGCTCTGTTCAGTGTTGCCAGGGAGCCCAAATAAATGTTTCAGATTACCGAGCTGGTCTCTTCCTCTCCCCTGCAGCCAGCCAGCTCACTGTGTCCCCGACACATACAGCAACGCCACACTTTGGTACAAGATCTTCACAACTGCCAGAGATGCCAACACGAAATATGCTCAAGACTACAATCCTTTCTGGTGTTACAAGGGCGCCATTGGGAAAGTCTACCACGCTTTAAATCCCAAACTCAGCGTCATTGTTCCAGATGTAAGTGAAACAAGTCCTCTTTGTGTGTCTGTGACTGTGTGCGTGTGTGTGTGCGCGCGTGCCTTCGTGTACACATGCATCCTGGAACTGTGAGTTACATCTTGGGTTAGCTCAGCCTTGGCTATTCTAGGTTTCCACTTGGTTTGTAAGACTAGACGGTAGAGCTGTGGATATCTTGGTACCTTTGTGGTTTAGAAAAGCATGTTCCTCAAATTTGCTGTTATTCAGCAGCAGTTTTATGTTGAGATCTGTTGTGTCTGTAACCCATAGGGTCACAGTGAGATTCCTATGAGGAATATATGCAGAGAATCTGCTTAATGTCAATGTTAGCAATAGCTAATGCTGTTTAGGGTACCGAAAGGGCGGAGTAGTTCATAGGAAGAGGCAAATCTTTGTTTTGTTTCTCTTCTTTTTAGATAGTGTCTCATTAGGTAGCTCGGGCAAGCCTGGGAACTGTGATCCTCTTGCTTCAGCCTCTTGAGTGCTGGGATTATAGGCTTGTGCCACCATGCCTGGTCTAGAATGAGTATTGTCTTGATACTGGGGCCTACATAGTGTTTAACCTCAGAGGAAAGAGGAAGAGGTCACTGCTGCAGTCAGTGGGTACAGTCTGCCACACTGATGACTTTTGTCCTTGCTTCCTTCCTGAGTGTGCTGCATGGGTTTCTTTGCATTTTTCCCTGGACTATCCCTTTTTCATTTTCTGTTCAGTTATGGATGTTTGCAGCCAAGGAGCTGCTAGCGTGGGGTGGAAGGGAAGGCTGTATGGTGGACAGAGGTTAGATTCCAGAGCCTTCCTTGCTTACCACAGCATTCACCTGGTTCCTCCAGCAGGGCTCTGACTGCCTTTTCAGGCAGTTGTAAAGCATTCATGCACTCACTGGTCTGGGGCTGGAGAGATGGCTCAGCAGTTGGCAGCACTTGCTCTTGCAGGGGACCAGAGTTCACCTACATCAGGCAGTTCACAGCACCTGTAACTCCAGCTCCAGAGGACCTTATGCACCCACCCTTCTGGCTTCCACAGGCACCTGCACACAAAAGGCACACACACACACATACGTAAAAGTAAAAATCTTAAAGAAGATTGGTCTGGCCTGGTATATATATTCCTCAGATCCTGGCACTTGGGAGCTGAAGAAAGATGAGTTCCAGGCCACTGTGTGCTACATAGTGAGTTCTAGGTCAAGCTTTTATCAAGAGTGAGACTCTAAAACGAGCCCTGAGCACTGGGTCGAGAGAAGGTAATGGGAGGTAACCAAGGTCTCTCCTAACACCCCCCTACTGTGAGATCTCAGGAATGAGGCTGGCCTGTACCCCTTCCTGCCAGGGTCATAGTGAAAACTGAAGGAAAAGGGATGTCTCTGGTGGGTTGTGCTAGCTGCCCAGTGGAGGAGTGTCTCAGAGGGAGGGCAGCAGACTAGCTTCTTTGTGGGATCAAGAGGACATCAAAACAGAGCAAGACTCTGGCAGGTGGCATGCAGCTCCACTTGCATGGAAGCTCCGTGTCTTCACATAATGACACCTAGTTCAGTGGTTTTGGAGACACATGGAGAGACTGCCCATTCAAACTTAAGAATTACTATTGGGGGGCTGGAAATGGAGATCAGTGATAGTCTAATGTGTGTGAGGCCATGGGTTCAATTTTGAGTACCACAAAGGAATGAACTTGGCTGCAGGCAAGGAGCTGCTATTAGAACATCAGTGATGGAGTGCATGTCTGGCTTCCATTTTTCTTCAGGATGACCGCTCGTTAATAAACCTGCATCTCATGCACACTAGTTACTTCCTTTTCGTGATGGTGATAACAATGTTCTGCTATGCAGTTATCAAAGGCAGACCCAGCAAACTTCGGCAGAGCAATCCTGAATTTTGCCCTGAGAAGGTGAGTAGTGGGTGGGTCTGGCTGGCCTCTGCCAACAGGCCTTTCTCAAAAAAAAAAAAAAAAAAAGTCTCCACTTCATGATAACTGTTCTGGAATAACCTCTGATGGAGAGTTCATGTCCCTGGGTGCCTCTTTTCAACACAGGAATCAACAGTAGGAATAGCAGAATGCCTATTAGGGCCAGTTAGCTAATGGCTAGGGATGTGGCTTGGTTAGTACAGTGCTTGTCTTGAAAGCATGAGGCCATGGGTTTAGTCTGCAGCACATTGTAAACCAGACATGGTTCGTGCCTGTAATCCCAGTACTTGGGAAATTGAGGCAGGAGGATCAGGAGTTTAAAGTCATCCTCAGCTCCATAGTGAGTTTGTCAGCCTAGACTACCTGAATTCTTGTCTCAAAAAAACAAATCCAAGGTCAGGAATGGTGGCACACACCTTTAATTCTAGTTCTCAGGAGGCAGAGGCAGAGGCAAAGGCAAAGGGATCAATTAGTTCAAAGTGAGCCTGGTCTATATAGTGTTCCAAGAAGAGCTAAATAGTGAAACCCTGTTTCCAAAATGAATGAATGAATGAAAGAAAGAATAAAAGGTTACCTCTCCAAGCATAGCATAAGTGGTTTTGCAGGTTGGCAACTGCTTATAGACTTAAGGTTTTGTTCATTCTTCTCTGAGGTGAGGTAGTTTCCTTAAAGTCTTATTAATTCCCTTGCCAAAAATAGATGTTCATAATCAGCATGACCTTGTGGTATTGGACTTAGGTGCCAGTAGCTCCCTAGTTGACTCAATTGTCTACTTGCTCTCTTCCAGGTGGCTTTGGCTGATGCCTAATCCCACAGCTCCCTATTTTCTGAGAGACCAAGAACCATGATCATTGCCTGCTGAATCGGCCAGGGCCTGGCCACTCTGTGAATAGACGATCTTGCAATGTTGGGTTATTCCAGCCAAAGACATTTCAAGTGCCTGTAACTGATTTGTACATATTTATAAACATTGATATGGAAATTGGTCCTGTGATGCACGTGCTTTGCCCTGGCTGCAGCCTGAACTCATCACCCTCATTGAGGGGCAGGAGGGCACAGACATGGGGTTCTTCCATGTAGTGCCAGGGGATGTGGGAAATCTTGCCAGAGCTGAGCAGGTTATGTTCCAGCACCAGTGGGACAGAGGTTTGCTGTGGTTCTCAGACCAGTGTGTTGAGTGTTGGAAGCTGTCTGTACCTTTGTCAGGACACTGCATTTCAGAAGCCACTATTCCCTCCTGTGGCTTTTACATGTCCCTGGCTCAATGGCCATATAGTGACAGCAGTAATTCCTTCTCTGTTTGCTTGCAAGGAAACTTTTTTTTTTAAAGAGATAAAAAAAGTTACATTTTACTATTTCCCTAGTTAGGACAGACATGCTTGTCTATCCTAGGTAAAAGGTCACGCACCCAAGTCATTCTGTAGTGAAGATCAGCGGTCTATTTCTATACCTGCAGCTAGGAGCTGGAGTGCTCTGCTCCTCTGCTCCTGGTAGAGAAGTTTCTGGTTTGAGAAACAGCTGTGTAGTGGAGGCACAGGATTGTGTGGGCTGACTGACTTCACAAGGCAGAAGAGGTGGTGGGTTGCTCCAATGCAAAAAACAAGGATTGTTGTTTTTTTTTTTTTTTTTAAGAAAAGGAGATAAAGGAGATACGTTTTCCTTTTAATTTTTTTTTTTTTGCATTAATTTTTGTACATCACACATCTCCAGAAGGAGAATGACCATTATAGGTATGTAACGTGGACCGATGCTGGGGAGATCTGGGGGAAGAAGGCATGAGGCTCTGATGGCTTCCTAATGACAACCAGAAGCATTTCCCTTAGGATAGTTGTGACCATTTGGTTCCTCTGTCCAATTGCTCTCTTGTATTCCATTTAAAAAAATCATTCATGATCCTTTCCACCCATTATTTGTATTTTCAATGTTCTTCTATCTAACAGTCCCCATGCAGTGTTCTCTCAGGCAGTGTTCCAGACTTGTTGGCTATGAGGGTGAATGCATCTAAGAGCAGCCTCTGGAGGCTGAGGCAGGAGAATCTCGAGTCAAGGCCAGCCTGGGCCACATACTGACACCCTATCTCTTAAAGGAAGAAAAACTTAGGTACGTCAGCACTTTTGTCCCATAACTGTAGGTCTGTCTCAATTGGAGTTAACTTGCTATATTCTGAAACTTAATGGCCTAGAGAATTTTATCCCAGGCATTCTTAGATGGAAAACAATACTTTTGGTTTTTTGTTCTAAATTGAAGCTTGTAAAAATAATCACTGTAGTTATGTGGTGCACTAGTGATGTTTAAAGCAGAGGTGAGTTGCTTATAAGATGGGTAATGTGTGAATTTAATTTAGTCTTCTCTGAGACTTTGAGACACTTGTTAGGCAGGATGGAGAAAATCCACATGGCGTGGCTGGTATAACTATGTCATTGGGACCATCAAGCTTCAGATTAAGCTGCTACTGAGTAATAAAGCCCAGTAGAGTAAGACATGAGAAGAATCACGTTCACTGGTCTGTCGGCTGTGTTCCTCTTAGGCATCCTTGTGTTAATGACAGGTAGTGGCTGGGGTCTCTAGAGGGTGGGAATGAGGAACACCACAAGAGGAACTTCCCAAAATGCTTGGGATATGACCCATCCTGAAGCCAGATACATACTTTAAAACCCAAATATTCACCATAGCAGGTAGACAGATGGAGGTTGGCTGGGGAAGGAGGTTGGGGGCTGAGTTTAGGGGACTACAGACACATCTGGGCCTGGTCCTCAGCTGCTCCTTGCTGGTAAACCTCAGAAATGGAATGTCAGAGTGGGCCACTAGAGACCTCTGACCCCAGCAGCACTGGCTTGTCCTCAGGCGTGGGGGTATAGTCAGAAGTCAGTGACTTCCTGGGAAATGGTTGTTTCAGATCATATTGATCTCTTTCCTTTTGTCTTTCACTGTATGGTATGACTTGAATCAGTTTTGATTCTATGTGTAAGTTCTCATCATTTGGAACCTGGTATTTCTGTTGTGTTCTTGGCAGTGCATAGAAACCCAGCCTCCTGTGTTTTGACTCTCCTGCAAGCACTGTGGGACTGGAGGGCAGCAGATCCATCTCCCATCCCTTGCTGCATGATGGTCACTAGCTGATCTGTGATGGCGTCCCTCCCTCATTGATTTTCTGTGTGCACATGTGCTTTACAGAATAAAACATCTGGATTTACTTGGTTTGTTGTCTTTCCTCCAACCTGGTAGCTGTTCTTTAAACAAAAAGTGTAGGCAAGGAACACTTAGAAGGTTTTGCAGGCTGTTCTTTTGAAGTATCCCCTGCCATGAGGACAAAGGGTGGCCAGTGTTTCCTAGTAAGGTGACCTCAACAAACCCATGGGTCTTTGTACAAAAAGTGTAAAACCTTGTATGAGACCATGAACCTGACCTGAACTCTACCAGAAGACCTTAGAAAGCCAGGGCTGACCTAGAACATCCCAGTGAGCTGCTGTGGGCACAGCTAAGCAGTAGGGTTCTGGATTCTAGTCTCAGTGTACAGGATACACACACAACAAACTAGCAGAGGTTAAAGATACCCTGGCCAATTACCTATAATCCTTAGTGTGCCCTCAGCCACCATTAACAGCAGGCTATGGCTGGAGGTAGCTCAGTGCTTAAGAGCTTACTTTTCATAGGACCTGGATTCAATTTCTGGCACCCACATTGGGTTCATAGCTACAAGCCCTGCTCCAGGTATACCCTCTGAGCATACAAGTTTTTTGGGGGCTCAGGGGGTGGAGGGGAAGAACAGCAGCCCACTGCTCTCTGCAGGTCAGGATATACTCGTGTGGGTGTTAAGAGTCTTGGGTCCCTCCTTCACTTTCTCCTACTTTTTGTTGGAAGTCTGCACTTGGAGTGTTTTGTACTCGTCACTTCACCTCCATCTCAGGAGAGAATACCCCTTGGAGAATAAACACCCCCCCCCCTGTATTATAATGAAATCTTGCTTTAGAACTGACTTGTGAGGTATTGTGCTTGAGTTCCCTCACACTCAGAAAAGCAAGGGTTATCAGAGATGTGAAATGATCACTTTTGCAGTGGTCGAGTTCACTGTGGGCACAGGGCAGGTGTGATGCACACCTTGTGATCATAGTACTGAAGACAGCAAGGCAGGAAGGGCCAGGTTCAAGGCCTGGCTGGGCTACCCAATTCTTGTCCCCTGAGTGCTGACATTAAAGCTATGTGCTACCATGAGATCCATGTGTGTATGGGTTCATGTGTACTACTGTATAAATGGAAGTTAGGACAACTTGCAGAAGTCAGCTGTTCCCCTCTACCTAATGTGAGTCCTGGGGGTATGGGCCTTTGCTGGTCATGTTGCTGGCCTGAGAACCTATTTAAAATAACAAATCACAGAAAGAAATACCTTGTTTGTGAAAGCTGGGCTTTTTGTCTGTGAAAACCAAATTTCTTGTGCTACATTAGTTGGTTGTATTTGAACAAACTCTAAAAATAGGGGTTGGTCACAGGCCTATAGTCCCAGTATTCAGGAGGCTGAGGTAAGAGTATTGACTCCTAATGGGAAGAAAATAAATTAAAAGCAAAACCAAAAAACTGTCAAGGTACATTATGCTATAGGATGTTTTCTGTTTGGGTTTTGAGACAGGGTTTCTCTGTAGTCCTGGCTGTCCTGGAGCATGCTGGAAACTAGGCTGGTCTTAAGCCAAATCTGTCTGCTTCTACCTCAAGTGCTGGAAATAAAGGCCTTTGACTAAGACCCTAAAATCACAAAGGAACCAAACCAAACCTATAACTTCCCATGCCCACCTCAATTTGTGATAGTACCATCATCTTGACAGGATTCAGAATCACCATGGGAATAGACCTGGTCACATCTGTGAGAGTCTCTAGATTGGGTTTTCTGTCTGTGGCTGGGGTCCTGACGGAATAGAAAGGGAAACTGACCATCTGCATTCACCTCTGCTGCTTGCCTGCAGAGGTAGCATGACCAGCTCCTGCCGTTCCGCCAGCACAGCTCTCTGCCGTGAAGGCCTGTGCCCTCCTTACGATGTTCTTTTCAGGCCTTCATCACCGCAGTGAGAAGCATACCGAATATAAAATCAGAGCAAAAAGGAAGCTGTCTAGAAATGCAAGCCAGAGCTTGATAAAAATAAGTTTTATTGATTACATATAATTTTAACTATACTAACATATAAACTTTTAAGAATTAGTATTAAATGACTATATATTTTTCCCGAGAATAATCTAAGTCAGTTGTGGTACCATGTTTGTTGAAAATTAAAAATTCAAATTCTCCCTGGTCATTATACATCTATTGGTAGGGAACCAGGACGTTCTCTCCCACTCACACCCCCAGACCTGGACTTCATTATGCAGAAACACCACATCTTCCTCCTTCCCAGCAAGCATCCCCCCTGTATTCAGACCCTTCTGCAGTGATCTGTCACAGACTAACTCTACCTTCTTATCCACCAGTGCTGTCTTCTGGAACTAGAAAGGCATACGCAGCAGTGAACAGCTGTTCTGGACTCCGTATTTTGCATTTTTTTTTCATTTTTGCTGGAAACCCCAATTGACAACAAAAATACCCAGGTACCCAGGCAAATGTTTAACACAAGATGGAAAGTGGCATGTCACTCGAGCAGGGATTTTGGCAGGTCACAGAAACGAGCAGCTGCCGCTGCTGCTGTCAGGAACAAGCTTCCCCGGTCATGGTGCAGCTGAGGAGCTGGGTGGTGTCATTCAAACTTCTCATCTCCTTCCTCCACGTCTTTCAGACTGAGCACTTCCAGAGAACCCTTGCCTTTGGTTTCCTTTTTTATTAGCTCATCAATTTCTCTGAAGCAGCCTGGGTCGATGAGACATACCTGCAATGATTAACATAGCTGGTTTCCAAGGGGAGATGGGTAATGGCACAGAATAAAGCTCAGGGCAGATGTATTGCTGTGTTCTAGGTGCTGCTCACATGGTGGAGGTCAGGGCAGAAGGCTGGGTCTGGAGTTCAGCCTTGATGCCAAGCATCTACTTTGGCCTTTGGAAAAGGCATCTCACCTCATCTGGCCAGTGCTGCAGCTCACAGTGAGAGACAGCATTGCTTAGCATTAGGACCCTGAGTTCAGGGGCTGGAGGGATGGCTCAGCGGTTGAAAGCACTGGCTGCTCTTCCAGTGTTCAATTCCCAGCAACCACATGGTGGCTCACAACCATCTGTAATGGGGTCTGATGCCTTCTTGTACTCATATACATTAAATAAAAAGCAAAACAAAACAAAAAAACATACCCTAGGTTCAATCCGTTCTCACTCCTTTCAAAGATATCCAGATTCTGTGTGTGTGTAAAGGAGCTATAGCAAACTATGGTCCTCTCCAGGATGAAATACAGCATTAGACTTTTATTGGTCACCTCACAGTCACCACCACCCGTGAAACAGACTGAAGACATGCTGAGAAGCCATGGTAAATTCTGAAAAGTTCAGATGTTTACAGTGTGGGCGAGCTGTTTCTGTCTAGAGTAGCCACCCCAGCATCAAATCCTTTCAATGCTAATGCTTAAACCATGTTCTGGTAAAAAGAGCTGGTAACTGGTAGTCTCAGATTTACTATGGAGCTCAGGATGCCCTGAATTCATGATTCTTCTGCCTCTACTTCTGGAGTGCTGGGATGACAGGGGTGCACACCTGGCTCCACTTTACCCTATTTACATCTGGACATGCTAGCCTAGCCTACACCTTGTAAATATTATTCTGTGGTTTAAATATGAAATGTCCCCAACAGACTCACGTGTTCTTAGTCTTATCTCTGGCTGGTGGTCCTATCTTGTCACATCTGGGACCTTTAGTGGCTGAGGTCTACATGGAGGGAGTGGATCTCAGGGGCCTGTCTGTAAGCTACCCCTGCTCTCCAGTTCCCCTATCTCTCCTTCCTGTCCTGCCCAAGTGCATGAAGTCAAGAAGTTGTGGACTGAACCCTCTCAGACTGAGCCCAAATAAACCTTACTTCCTTTGATCTGTCCTTTCAAGTGTTTGGGTCACAGCTATGCAAAAGTAACGAACACAGCATTTATGATTAGGAACGAGGCTACTCTGGTAGAAGGAAGCCAAACCTCGGCTGTGCTGCTCGCTCCCCACCCCCATCATCTTACGATTTCCAGCTGCTGGCTGTAGTCCTCACTCTCCACGACCTTCATCAGTGGCTTTAGCTTTTCCTTCAGCTTCTTTCCTTCGTTCACTGGCAGGATAAAGCGCAACCGCATGTGGGCCCGCTCTATCTTCATCTTCTCTTTCAGCTGCTTTATCACTTCCAAAGCCTTTCAAGACATAATGAGGAGTGCTTTGTTATTTAGTTTTTGTGCTGCACTAACACATGAACAAAGCAGTTTCCATAAAGCTGCATTATGCCAGTGGCTTCATGGCCAAAATACAAGCAATCCTAGAAATACCTAGAACAATGAGATAGTGTCTCATTTTGTGAAATGGAAAAAAATAATTCTTTGCTTCGGAAGAAAGCACTGTTAAAGGCTGGGAATCGGTTCAGTGGTAAAGCACTTACCTAGCATGCATGAGGACCTGGGCTCTGTCCTCAGCGCTCTAAAAGCAAGAAAATGTGTGGGGTGGGAATTACATACATTTGCAAACAAACTTCTCTAGAACAGACAAAATGTCTTTTTGTTGGCCTCAGAGACTTCTAAGCCCACCATGTTTTAAGCCATGAACCTTGAGGACCTGAGCCCATAGCTGAGTTCACAGTAATCCTGCAACAGTGGTGAGACCAGAGACATGCTTCTTGGGAAAATGGACTAGAGCATCCCACAAGCCATCCAGCAATGACTTTCCTGTTTTGTGTACACCCCACCTGAGAAACTGTCATTGGGCAGAAAAGACTCAGTGGCTTCCTTGAAAGTCTAGTTAATAGTCATTCAGTGTCAGGATGCCTAATGATTTGAGAGCTTTTGAATTTAGATGTAACTGCCAATACACATTTAAGTTCTGACAGGCCTTTGTGTTGGCATCTCTGGCACTGACCCACAGGAAGCATCACTGGGAGCTGGATGTGGAGGAAACATGGGGTTGGGCTTGAGGAATCTGAGGATTTATGGAGGGAACAGTGCACAGGTGGATGACCTCTCTCATTCCTAAAGCATGTGACATCATTAGTCCCTGGATGACCTCTCCAGTGATTTTCCCCCCGTATAGGGAAGCCCCTGGTCTGGGTTGTGAGAATGGAGGTGAGCAGTTCTGATGTTGCCCCGAGTTCCTGGGTATCAGAGTTCTTCTCTGGCTCCTTCTGTTTTCCTTCCAGGCCTTTTCTGGACACACACGATTAGGGATAAGACAGGAAACTGCCTGAGCAATGATTGCTCAGTACGGTATGGATCACGCTCTACTTCGTGGTCCGTCAGTACCGTATGGATCACGCTCTACTTCGTGGTCCGTCAGTACGGTATGGATCACGCTCTACTTCGTGGTCCGTCAAACACTATTTTTATTTCTTTTGAGCATGCATGTCTGTACACGACACACATGTCTGTAAGGATGCTGGCTGTCTTGTTCTGGTGCCCTCTTCCATACTCTCTCAAGACAGGGTCTCTCATTGAATTTGGAGCTGCTCTGGTAGACAGCAATTCCCAGAAAGCCTCCTGTCTCCCCCTTTCCCCCCAACACTGGGGTTACAGGTGCAGAAGCAAGGGACCCAATTCGGATTCTTATCCAGGTCCTGGATATCCAAATTTAGGTCTGCATTCTTGTGTAGCAAGTGCTCTTATGTACTGAGCCACCTCCCCAGGCCTTTATTTTTAGAGAGTTTGTCATGCATTGCAGTTCAAACTTGCCTCAAACTTGTTATGTAGAGAAGGATGCCATTTTGCCTCCACCTCCCCCAAGATGAAGGTACCAGTATTTCTAATCCGAAAAGGTTGTAAGCTCTGTGAAAGTACTACAGAGCTGAATATTCTAAAAAAATAGTGACTTTATTTTCTGAGACAGGGTCTTAGCCTCGCAAGTGCTTGAAATCCAGACATGTAGCAGAATGGCTGGCTTGACAGGGCTGAGCTATATGAAATATGTTAATAAATACAAACTGCAAAATTGTTCACATGACTCCAAGCTTTGTCTTTAAAGGTTTGAGCTGAACAGGAAGAATTCTGCGTGTATTTGTGTTCCATCACACAGAGGAGCATCAGCTAAGGGTGTGGCTCAGCTGGGAGAGTGCTTACCCAGAATGCTCAAATCCCTGCTACCAACCACCAGCACAGCAAGGCAGACTAGAAATGTGTGCTTCTGATCCCAGCACCAGAAACTGGAAGGCAGAAGCATCAGATTCTTCCACGGCCCTAGGTTCTGAGGACAACAATGAACCCTCACCTGCTGCTTTGTGCTCTTGTTGGGTTTGACAGAGTAGTGGATGTCCTTCATGGCTCTCTCGATGAGTATAACAGTGTAGGGTCTCTTTGTTTCTGGGTTCACACACTTGTCTGCCACAATGGTGGCAATATCCCTAAACATCTGCTCCAGCTGTGTGTGCCGTTCTTTATCTGACACTTGAACTTCTCCTTTAGTCAAAATCTAAAATGGCAGAACATACAGAAAGCCCTTATCAGTTCTAGTTATCTTTCTCTACTGCATAGAATTAGTTATCGGGGAGGACAGGAAGTGTCATCCACTGCAGCTACTGATGCAGATCCATGTGCTGCCTAGACCCAGCACCATATTATAAGCAGTCCGGGGATCCACTTACTGAAGGCCAGGGAGAAAGTCCATTTAGAGCAGCATTCCTCACCCCATGCATCACGACTCCTTAGGGGGTTGAATATCAGATATCTGGCATATCAGATATTTAATTATGATTCATAACAGTAGCACAATTAGTTATGAAGTAACAACAAAATAATTTTATGTTTGGGGGTCACCACACATGAGGGACTGTGTTAAAGAGGGGCAACAATAGGAAGGTTCATGATAGTGTGTACCTTGCATGCTAAAGGCCCTGGCTTCAATCCTCAGAACCACAACCACAGAACCCCCCCCCCCCCCCAAAAAAAACATAGGCAGATGTGGTGACATACAATTTTAATCCTTGCACTTGGGAAACAGAGCCTAGACTCTATGAGGCTGAAGCCAGCCTGGTCTACATAGCAAATGCCAGACCAGCCAGAGCTACACAGTGAGATTTTGCTTTTAAAAAAAAAAAAAAAAAAAAGCTGGCAGTGGTGGCGCAAACCTTTAATCCTAGCACTTGGGAAGCAGAGGCAGGTGGATTTCTGAGTTCGAGGCCAGCCTGGTCTACAGAGTGAGTTCCAGGACAGCCAGGGCTACAGAGAAACCCTGTCTCAAAAAACCAAAAAAACAAAAACAAAAACAAAAAAAAAAGTAAGTCTGGGTTTGGAGGTGGGAAGCTGTTAGAAAAGTTAATTTCTAAAGTTTGATTTAAAAAAATCCAGAAGCTGGACATGGTGGCACCCTTTGTCTCCAAAAACAAAAGAATGAACAAACAAAAACAAATGTAGGAGTTTGCCATGTTGCAGGATGGCTACTGTACTCTGGGAACATGGAGCCGGAGCCAGAGCCAGCAGTGGTGGCACACGCCTCTAAGCCCAGCACTCAGGAGGCAGGCGGTGCTCTTAAGTTCGAGGCCAGCCTGGTCTACAGAGTGAGTTAGTTCCAGGAAAATCAGGGCCACACAGAGAAACCCTGTCTTGAAAAAGAAAGATGGAGAACCAGGCAGTCATGCAGCTCCTAAGGATAGGCTGAAAGATGGGTCCAGTGTCAAGGCCTTAGAAAGGAAATAGCAAATTTCAATGTCCCAAGTTGGCAGAATATTTAAGGTCCCACCAGCCTTAACCTAAAACTGCAGAAATGCTCTGGGAACCATCAACAGAGTTACAGAAATGCCACTGATGGCTAAGAGAACCCTCAAACAAAACAATCAACTCTCACTATGAAGATGATCATGGTGCAGACTGCTAATGCACAGAGTACTGCTCCTACCTCTGAGGATGCCTATCCAGAAATAGCAAGGTCTTTCCTGTCAATCCTCTACAGTTTGAGAGTTTCAATCCTTGGATGGGGCAACCCTCAGCTTCCTGAACAAGGAGAGAGGACCAGGAGAAGCTCCTGCACCTGCATCTCCTTAGCCTATGTCCTTCCCACCATGTGGATCTAATTCACTGCAGTCTCCTCTCCACCCTGGATGTGGTCGAGGTGGCATGATGTTGGGGGAAATCAAGAAGGCCCATGCCAGCATGGCTATCCACTGAGTTTGATGTCAGTTTGAGCTACAGAGTGAGACTCTGTCTCAAAAAAAAAAAAAAAAATTAAAACAACAAAAACTCATCAAGAAAAACAGTGGTCTTGATGTTGCCTATGATTATGAGAATGTGTTATGTCGCACCTGGCAGGACCTACCTGCTTGCAGATTTCAGTCTGGTCGTCTGTCCCAAACGCACTGATGAGGTCTTCCTTCTTGGCAACCTGACCTTTGGAAACATTTACAAACACTGAATGGGTCTGCAGAACTTCATCAAGGTCTTTTTCCCTTGAAAGGGCAGGAAAGAAAGTCCTATGTGAATCCACTGGACAGTTGAAAATTCACTCACATTTAAACACAAGATGCCAACAAGATAATGGGAAGTGCTGCAAGCTAGGTGTGATGCTCACATCTGTAATCCATCATTTAGGAGGTAGAGGCAGGGAAATTGGGAGTTTAAGGTCAGCCTCAAAAAAAAGATAAAAAGCAAACAAACAAACAAACAAAAAAACCCAAAAAACAAAACCTAAGGAAAAAAAGAGAAATCTCTCTCTCGGAAAAAAAAAAAATCACCCCCCCCCAACCCCCCGGTGACTACCTGAGCAGGCCCAATCGAAATCTCAGGACAGTATTCCCACTTTACCACGGAGGAAAAAACCATGCCATTGCTTTATGTAAGGAAACTCAGGGTGTGGTGGGGAGTGGTGCTTCTATCCTGGAATATCTGTCCCTAGATGGCAGTAGCGAAGACACTACGCGCTTTGGGAAACTGGGGATTCTGAGGGGTGGGTGTGTGTGCCGTTTGCTGTACTAATTTCAGTATTTGTAGCTTCCCGACTATTATCCCTGGAAAATGACCACAATGTTTCTTTTCTTTGGTGATAACATTTGGAGTGTCGGATTCCTGTTTTAATCATTAATACAAGAAGCCACTGCAATCTCGGGTCCTCTTGACTGCAGCTTTGTTTTATTAGGATAGAGTCAGAGAGAGACACACACACACACGTTCCAGGCTCGCCTGGAACTCGCAGCAATCCTCAGTCACCTGCCTCAGTCTCCTGAGCGCTGGTATGGGCCTAGGCCATCAGTCCCACCCGGCACTGACGGAGTTTGTAGTTGGCAGTTTTTATGACACCAACAAAATCCCAAACCAGAACCCAATCCGAATCAGGCAAATCAGGCCTGAAAGGTACCCGTGGCTCTCAAGAGCTGGGGTAAGGGAGGCCAGGCCTCCGGGTGGCCAGTCCGCTGAACTCTGGGCACAGGTTCACTTACACTCCACTCCGCCAGCCGACGACCTTGTTTTTATAGCAGGCGATTTCGAAGCGCTTCCCTCCCCGCTTCATCCGCACCACGGCCACATTGGTCAGTCGGATCTGGTTGGTGGGGGTGAAGATCGACATGGTGGCTGTTCACAAATATCGAGCTCACGGGGACTCCAAGGCTCGGCTGAAACTACCCAGCGGCGCGCGAACCCTTAACGCTTAAAGAGTGCGCGGCTCTTCCGGGACCTACCCCGGCAGCATCCACTGCGCACCCAACTGCCCTACTGCGCATGCGTCAGGTGGCGCACTCCCCTGACAGAAGATAAGCAACTACGCCTGCGCGGTGTGACTTTTACGCCCTCTAAGGAAGGCGGTCCGTTCGGTGGTGACGTCATTTACAAGCGCCAGTTATGCCTCTAGGCTGGTGAGTAATGTTTATTGTCCCGGAGGAAACATGGTATTCTGGTTGGATAGTTCTGCCGAGTTCAGACGCTGCGCTCACTTGTAACTTTTTAAGAATTTTAGAGGCAAAAAAGGAGGTGAAAAAAGTGTAACGAGCTTCCATTTTGCCTCAATAATCATCAACCTGTTTCCATTCTTATTCTATCCTTCCTCTTTTAATTGTATTATTTTACAACAAATTACCCCGTGGGATGGCCACCGCCGGTAACACCAGAATTTGGCAGGTTTAGACAGGATACAAAGAGTTCAAGGCCATCTTCGCTAACACAGGGAGTCCGAAGTCAGCCTGGATTGCTTGAGAACCTTTTTCAGCATCCCCTTCAAAACAAATCATCATATGGTTTTATTCTTAAATATTTCAGCAGTATTAATTAATTAAATTAAACGGTATTAATTAAATACCGTTAGCAGACACCCGTCTAATATGCACTTCACGTTCTACTTTCCCAACCTAAACAATTCCGGTTACAGTCAATTTGTTCCAGTTAAAAAGCAAATAAACCCACCCACTACACATCTGGACTGCATATTATAGTCATTGTGGTTTGGGGTTTGTTTTTTTAAACAATGTCTCACTATGTAGCCTAGGCCGATCTCTAACTCATGGGCAACCTAATCCTCATTTTGCCTCAGTCTTGAATATTGGAATACTGGAAGTATGCGCTAATACATCTGGCTGCTCTTAGTCTGTTTTGCTTGCTTGCTTGCTTGCTTGTTTGCTTGCTTGCTTTTTAGATTCCCTTTTCTTTACCTCTCATTTAAAAATTCTCTTGGAGGGGCTGGAGAGATGGCTCAGTGGTTAAGAGCACTGACTGTTCTTCCAGCGGTCCTGAGTTCAATTCCCAGCAAGCATATGGTGGCTAACAGCCATCTGCAATGGAATCCGATACCCTCTTGTGGTATGTCTGAAATAGAAATATATATATATATATATATATATATATATATATATATATATAAAATTTCTTTAAAGAAGTAAATAAAAATTCTCTTGGCCTATGCATCTATGCATCTGGGAGTCAGAGGCAGGCTAATTGCGTTGCAAATTTGTGTTCGTTTCTTCCGTTTATTTATTTATTGAGACAATGTCTTTCTATAGCCCTGGCATACGTATGTCCTGGAGCTCATTACGCGGACTAAGCGGTCCTCTAACTAGGGACTTCCAGAGATCTGCCTGCCTGTGCCTCTGGGGTGCTAGGATCAATGGTCTGCCCCATGCCAGGCTGTCATTCATTTCTTGATAGTACTGTCCTCTGTCCCGCCCTTTCCCTTTCTGAGCCAATCCCAGTGGAACCGGAAGCACGCTTGCTTTTGTATCTCCCCCTATGTCCCCCCCACAGGCCCGCCCCTTTCCACTCTGAACCAATCCGAGAGTACAGGAAGTGCTCTAGCATCTTTCCCAGGTTTACGAGCGGTGGCTTCTCTCTGGTCCCGCCTCTTTTCTATTTGAGCCTATCAGAGAGGAGGTTGGAGCTTCCGCTAGCTGCGTCTTCTTCTTTCTGGGCCCGCCTGTGGCCAATGAGGGAGGGCATGCCAACAGCATGGCTTCCTTAGCCCGGTAAACCCGACCTTTCTGATCGCAGTCCAGCGCTCTCTGCGTTAGCTGGCGAGTTGCAGGGCTCGGGCTCCGCGGAGGATGGGTGAGGCCGGGCTGGCCAGGGTCTTGGGCGGGCAGGAGGAAACAGCTTTCCTGCCCACTTAGGGCCATAGGTTGCCGCATTTGATGTTTTTTGTTTTTATTTTATCTTAGTTTTCCTTCTTCCTTCGTTTTATTTTATTCTTGCTTTTCTTTTGAAGGGACCGTATTTTGTATCCCAGAACTCACTGTGTAGCTCAGGAAAATTTGGGACTCTCCGTGTTGCCCCGGTGTGGAACTCAACTTGTGTAGCAATGGCTCGGCATTCAGTGTATAGCTGAGGCTCACCTGGAACTCAACTCCCAGGCGGATTGGGAAATCGCTATGTAGTCTAAACTGGCCTGGAACTCGGATGTAGCAGAGATTAGCCTTAAAAATTAACGGTGTTCCTCCTACCTCAGCCTACTGAACGCACATATTAGCATGAGGCCATTGTTCCTGGGAGCAGGGAGGACCAATCCATGCTCTTAACTAAGTTTTTCGTTTTCTGAGACTAAGAAATGTTTCGATGGAAAGTGGCCTAGCCTCAGGGTTGGGTGGTGGCGGTGGGTAACTCCTAATACACATGTGTTTAGACTTCTGGGTTTAGTGAACAGCACCTGTAAACAATACATTTCAGATTTCTAGTCCTTTGGGGGAGGGGGGGAATATTTTCAGCTTCTGTGTTTAAGGCTCTGATTGAAAACAAGTCAAGCGTGCGCTAGAGAAATTGCTCAGTGGTTAAGAACTCTTGCTACTTTTCAAAAGGACTGGGGTTCACCTCTGGCCTCTAAGGTTCATCATGCCTACATGTAACTGAAAGTAATACAAATAAATCTTTTTAAGGGTGGCACAGTGCACATACACACATGCTTACACGAAACTGCAAATAAATCTTTCTTTTTAATGGTGGCACATACCCTTACTCCCAACACTTGGGAAGCAGAGGCAGGTGGCCAGCCTGGTGTTCTTAGTGAGTTCCAGGACAGCCGTAACTATGTAGAGAGGCTCTCTGTCATAAAACACCAAATAACAACAGCAACCACAAGAAGAGTCAGTCATGGTGCTATTTTTACAGGGGCAGGAGAATTGCTGTAAGTTTGAGGGTGGCCTGGTCTCCAAAATGAGACGTTGTTTCAACTGAAAAACTGACCCAGCCATCTACCTTTCTAAGATCATTGAATATGAAGTTTGCTTATAATTCTTTTTTTTTTTTTTTTTTTTTGGTTTTTCGAGACAGGGTTTCTCTGTGTAGCCCTGGCTGTTCTGGAACTCACTCTGTAGACCAGGCTGGCCTCGAACTCAGAAATCCGCCTGTCTCTGCCTCCCAAGTGCTGGGATTAAAGGCGTGCACCACCACTGCCTAGCTGCTTATAATTCTTAAAACATCAGTGGGCATCTTTGTGTGTGTTTGCATGTGTTGTTACATCTGTGTGGTTTTAAACTCAGGTCCTCCTCTGGACGTGTGGGACTTCTCGCCTCTGCTGTTGCTATGGATGAACAGGTTCTACATATATATGGGCTGTGTCCTGGGAGTTACCCTTTGGATCTGCATCCAGATCATTGTCAAGAAGCAGGTAATTGTGGTACTGTTCTCTCTTATCTCTTCCCTTAAAAGATTTTATTTTTAATTAGGGGCCCATGTGTCATGTGTCATCCTCTGAGCATAACAGCTGTTTCCGTCAGAGCTGCTCTGACTGCTTGCAAGAGATCAGGCTTGGTGACTGTTGATTTTTCCCCTCACAGGAGGAGGGGTGTCCGGTGACTCAGCCCTTGATTCAGGCTGCTCCCCCAATCTTGTTTCTCTTGGCCAGGTGTATATAATTCTGTTCTAATCCCATGTGGCCTTTCGGTCTTGGAAGGAGCTAGAGTCTGTAGAATGTGGGAGGTTACCTGAGTCCCAGACTCCATCTCTGCAGCTGTAGGGAAGCCATCCTCCATTCTGGGGTGAATTTAAGGAATTTAAGGTAATGTGGCTGCTTTCAGGTTGCCCAGGTTGACCTTGGATGGAATGGTGGGATGGTTTGTTAAGAGAGTGCTCCAAGGAGGGGTAGACATCTCCCTAAAGAGAGAGGTCCTACAGCTGTGTAGGCCAAGACGATGAGCTGAGGCACACACCCAGAAAGATGAAGAGAATCTCACGCAGGTGACTTTTTTCTTTTCTTTCTTTTTTTTCTTTTTTGAGACAGGGTTTCTCTGTAGCTCTGGCTGTCCTGGATCTTTGTAGACCAGGCAGGCTTCGAACTCACAGATCTGCCTGACTCTGCCTGAGGTTGAGTCTTGATGGATTCTCTTCTGTTGTTCATCTTCAGGTCATTCATTCCCAGGAGAAAAGTGTCCCAGGAGTTCCTGATAGCTCCCTCTTCCCTCAGAAGAAGCAGACACATGTGTCTGGAGTGAAGATTTTCTATGGATCCCAGAAGGGCACTGCCAAGGTGAGCACTTTGCCCCATGCCTCTCCTTTCTTTTGCCAGTGTTTAAAGAACATTCCAGAAACCCTCCTTTAGCAGTTAGCATTGTCAGCTTTCCAGTCCCCTTCCCCTCTTTTTCCATTACTTTCTGGAATGGTAGATGACTTCCTGTTGTTGGGTCCAGTGTCTGGGTTCTGGTCTCGAAGGGCCCTGAAGTCCTTGTCGGTCTCTGGAGGATGGAGATGCTGCTGAGGTGACAGGATGTGGACTTCAGGGACATCTAACATTGTGACATGACATTGTAATCTCACATGTGAGAACCTCACAATCGAGGTCGGAAAAATTGTTGAGCACTGTGGTAATGAAGCAAGCTTGATATTTTTTTTTTTTTTTGGTATGTGTTGCTTTTATAGCTGCCTTGGTGTGCCTGTGGCTATCAGCTGTTGGTTGGATGTGCCAGGCACTAGTGAGAAGTGAATGACTGTGATGGTGTCAGGGATGGGTTCTCTCTCCAGCAAGTTCACACGTCCAGTCAGTGTATTAGAGGCAGGGAAGGTAAATGTTAAAGTGGACTGGAACTGGAGATGTGTGGACCAGGCTCCCCCGGCTGCTCTTCTTGGATACACATGTTTCTAGCCTCCCTGGAATGAGGGTCATGACTGGTAAGTGCGTTCTAAGAAGAGACTGAGTAAGGCTGCCGTTTTTTTGTTTGTTTGTTTGTTTTGTTTTTTATAAAAACATTTTGTGTGTTGCTAGAGAGGGTTCTACTGCCCTCCTGTGGGCGTTATACAGAATAGCTGTTTGGTTCAAGACAGTCTCAGGTGGCCTGTTTGAAAGAATACTTATTATCGTCATTATTTAATTTAAAAAACTTTACTTAGCCTGTCTGTGGGCACATATGTGGATGCCTGAGGACAAATTGCAGGAGTCAGTTCTCTCCTCCTACCATGTGACTAGAGGGAAGGGGAGGTCTGGGAGGGGAGGCTTTAGCTCAGGGCATCAGGTTTTGCAGTTGATGCCTTTACCCACTGAGCTGTGTCACTGACCTTGTAATTGTTACTTTAACATTTTATAAAAATTTATTATATGTGATAGATGTTTTGCCTGCATGTCTGTTGCATGCCTGGTGCCCTTGGGGGCCAGAAGAAGGGGTCAGGTCCCCTGGGACTGGAACTACACATGGATGTGAACCTCCACGGATGTTGGGATTCGAACCTGGGTCCTCTGGAAGAGCAGACTGTTCTTAACTGCTGAGCTGTCTCTCCAACCCCTCATTATTACTTTGTCAATGGGAGCAGAATTGGAGTTTATTCAGAAACACTTTTATATAGATTTTTAAGCATGAGGGCTAAGGGAAAGCCCTTGCTTAGGAAGAAGGCAAGGCTGTAACAGCGTGGGCACAAGCTCCTCAGAGAGTCTCAGGAGTAATGCGGCTCATGGCAGCAGCATTACAGCTATGGTCACCTACATTCCTATAAGTTATTGACGTTATCATGTATGTGTGTATGCGCACTGCACACCACTGCACTCACCGTGTAGCTCAGAAGACAACACCGGAGTTGGCTCTCTTTTTACCATGAGGGTCCTGGGAATTAAACTCAGGTTGTCCTGCTTGGTGGCAAGAGCTTTAACTCACTCACTGAGCCGTGTCGCTGGCCCCATTCAGATTCTTATAATTTTTTGTTTGTCAGACAAACTTCCCTTTATTCCAGGCTGACCTCAAATTCTCTCTGTATACCCAACAATGATCTCTTCTGAGTCACTCTTAGGTTTTCTCTTACGTATTGCTCACATAATAGATCCTTTTAATTGTTGGCCATTAGTGATCAAATTCTAGTCACATGGTTGGTTTTCCTGGCTGCCAGCCTTTGTCCTGGAGTCATCTAAGGGCTCTCTCATGAGTCATGTCACTGGCAAGATAGTGAATTCAAGGGTTTTAGGGACTTTGGGCTAAGTAACAAGGGTTGACTACTTACATTTTCACACACACCCTTGTGCTGACGTTCTGTGGATAGTAACCTCACTTGCTCTCCTTACCCCAGCCTGTACCTCTCCTCTCATCACCACCTGGTATGCATCTTCAGGACCAGGGCTTTGTCTGTCTGGTTTGCTTCTGTGTAATGTTGCTCAGAAGTGAGGGTGGCATGGTAAGTGCCCAGTCAGCGAAGTGCTCATAGCTAATAGTTAGTGGTGACAGGGGGCCAAGTTCTCCCAAGCAGCAAAGAGGAGGGGGATGTTTTTCTCGAGTGTCATCTTGTTTGGAAATTTGAGCTTTCCTGAAGCATTTGGTCATGTACTTTGGGAGAGTTGACAAGAATGTTACATGGGAGAGGGCAACTGACCCCTGGTCTTTGACATGTGTGTATCTGCCTCCATGCAGTATAATAACTTGGTTTCCTGTTTCCTGCCTTCTCTCTTTGCTGTAGTTGAATTCAGCCCAGAGCCTCCCTGGGCTCTGTCAGATAAGACCTCAACTCTAGGGCCTCCTCCTGTCTGTCAACTGGCTTCTCATTCCCTGCCACCCAGCTGTGTTTGTGTGCATGTGTGTACACTAGCACATGTGTGTGTTCTAGCACATGTGCATGTGGCAGCCATGTACCTTTGTAGAGCGCACAGGGTCCCTCTACTCACAGACCAGCACTTGGGAAAGCAGGAATGTCCAACACACCATTGTCTCTTCAAAGGGAGAGGTGTTTACCTGTTTCCCTCTTAGAAGGCTGGGAATGGAGGTAGTTAATAGTCTGGTGAGCGCTGCGCTGTCTGTAGGGCTAGGCCACACCTGACTTCCCGACTATTCTGGTTGTCTCAGACTCTCCCTCCCTAGCTCCTTACCTTGAGCATTGTTTCTCAGTCAATAGAACCCATCTTTATGGAAGAGGTGATGTGTGCTTTGAAAAGAGTTTCAATGTAGTCATGCCTTAAGCTTTGTTGTACACACTGGATTGAGTTAATTATCATCAGAAAAGTTTTTTCCAAAATTGTGCTGTGCTTAGATATGCCTAAAATAAACTGTCCAGGGTCAGACTCTAGAAATTTGAACCAGCACTAGCTACTGAGTCATGTTCAACTGAATTGCCTTCTCGTCTTGCTCAAATAGGTCTTGCTCAAATAGACACTCTGTCAGCCCTGATGTTTGCAGAACCTCCCTCCCATCCACAAACCTGGGATGTTGTTCTTCAGATACTGTCTACCTTGTGTTTTTGAGACAGGGTCCTTACTGGTTTAGGATTCTCCAAATAGGCCAGGCTGGCTGGTCCGTGAGACCCAGGGAGCCACCTGTGTCTCACTCTTGGATTCTGGGATTATAAGTACATAACCATCTTGCCTGGTTTTAGCTTCTTTTTCTTTTTAAAATTTAAACATTTTTTTACATTGTTTTTGTGTGTGTTGAGTGTAAGTCTACCCATGCCAGAGTGTACAAGTCGAGGTCAGAAGACAAACTTGGGTGTTTTTCTCATTTTCTACTCTGTTTGAGGTTGGGTCTCTGTGGACCCCAGGCTAGCCAGCTTAGTGGCTTCTGGGGATTCTCCCATATCCATGCCCCATCTTGTTGTAGGAGCAGTGGAATTGCAGTGTGTGCTGTTGTGTCTGGCTTTATGTAGATCTGAGGGTTCTAAAGTCAGGTCCTCATGCCTGTGTTACAAGATAAAAATAAAATCTTTTATATTTAGTGTGTGTGTGTGTGTGTGTGTGTACACATACATGTGTGGAGGCCAGAGAACAACTTGTGGGAATTGGTTTTATCTTTCTACCATGTAAGCCCCAGGAATCCAACCTAGGTCATCAGGCTTGGGGGCAAGTGCCTTCCCCTGTGCACTGAGCTGTGTCACCAGCCCACAGCTTCTCTGTTTCCATTCTCAGCACAATTTTCCTATTTCTACTACGGCAAAACACCAAAACCAGTGTGGATTTAGTCCTGGGCACACCTTTATAGAGTGGGAACACAACTCAGTGCCTCATCTCTGTACTGGGCTTGAAAACACTGTAAGCAGAGTATAAGAATGGGAATTCCCTGTTCACAATGATGGCGATCAAGACAGAATTGCTGAAGATGCACTCACCTCAAAGGGCCTCATGCTGCCTTGTCGGCGTGGTAATCAACAGCCATGCTTTCCTTATTTGGCACACTGAAGGATTTATTATCTTTTTCTCTCTTTCTAGGGATTTGCAGTGATTCTTGCTAAAGCTGTCACCTCTCTGGACCTGCCTGTGGCCATTATTAATCTGAAGGAATATGATCCAGATGACAATCTGATAGGAGAGGTGGGTAAATGTTCTTCTTTTTTTTTTTTTCCAATTAAAACTCCCAAATTTGGGGCTGTAGAGATGACGCACTAGTTAAGAGCTCCTGTGACTCTTGGAGAGAAGCACATTGGATGGCTCACAGCTGCCCATGACTCCAGCTCTGGGGAATGTGATGTCCTCTTCTGGCTTCCTTGGGCACTTGCACTCATGTGCACACACACACACACACAAATCAAAGATTTAAAATTCAAATTTAATTGACTACCTGTCCTGTGGGGTGAATAGAATCTCCAGAATAATATAAATATTTGTGCTGAACCATTTCAACTGGAAGCTTTTCTATTGAGACTCAGGAACTTTTATCTGTTTGTTTTTTGAGTCAGGATCCTGCCCCGTAGCCCTGGCTTGACCTCAGACTCACAGCAGTCCTATTGCCTCTGCCTCCTGAGAGTTCTAGGATTCCTGATATACCACTATCCTCTGCTCTAATGCCTGCATTCAAAAACGAACTTCACTTAGACAGTCGAAACCCTGTATGTTATTATTTCTTAAAGATTTCTTATTTCTTTTTATTTTTTTGACTATCAGCATTTGCCTGCTTGTCTATAGGTGCACCATGTGTGTGCCTGGTGCCCATGGAGGCCAGAAGATGGCTTTGTTGAATCCCCTGGGACCTGGAGTTATAGCTGGTTCTTGTCCACTGTGTGGGTTCTGGAAATAGAACCTGGGTTGTCTGTAAGATCAGCAGGTGTTCTTAACACCGAGTCATCTCTCCATCCTTGCTTTGAATATTCTCGTAATCATGCTTCTTTCTAATATCCTTCTGACATAAATACTGCTTTATTCAGATCACTGGTAAATATGTCTGTGCCTTCCTGGTTGCTACGTACACTGACGGCCTCCCCACAGAGAGTGCAGAGTGGTTCTGCAAGTGGTTAGAGGAAGCAGCTAATGATTTCCGCTTTGGCAAAACCTACCTGAAGGGACTGCGATATGCAGTGTTTGGCCTGGGAGACTCTGCCTACCGGAGCCACTTCAACAAGGTGGGTGTGTGGTGAGTTATCGGACTAGGTCCTTCCTTAACTAAGAGACAGACAGACAAGGTCTCACAGGAACACATTATGTGTGAGAACTAACCTATGAACTTTACTTTTGTTATTTTTTAATTTTTATTTTATGTGTGTGTGTGTTTTGCCTGCATGGTTATCTGTGCACCACTTGTATGCCTGGTCTCTGCAGAGGTCAGAAGAAGGTTCTGGGTATCATGGAACCAGAATTTCAGAAATGTGAGCTACCATGTGGGTGCTGGGAATTGAATGTGGGTCCTTTGGGAGAATAACCAATTCTCTTAACTGCTGAGCCATCTTTCCAGCCCTAATAATAATAAATTATTACATTAATGTTGTTTCTTTATGGTGCTGATGATGGAACCTAGGGCCTTAATCATGCTAAACAAGTACCCTGCTGCTGAGCCATGCCACCAGCCCTTCATTGGGGGATTCTAGGTAGATTCTCTGCCGCTGAGCCATGCCCCTAGCCCACCACTGGGGGATTATAGGCAGGTGCTCTACAACTGAGCCACACCCCCAGCCCCTCACTGGGGGATTCTAGGCAGGTGCTCCACCACTGAACCACACCCCCAGCTCCTCACTGGATGATTCTAGGCATGTGCTCTATCACTGGGCCACGCCCCCAGCCCCTCACTGGGGGATTCTAGGTAGGTGCTTTGCCACTCAGCTCTGTTCTTAGCCAGCACAATCTTGAATTTCTGATCCTCTTGTCTCATCTCAGAGTTCTGAGAATGCAGCTGTGTGTGCCACCACACCTGCTTTATGCAGTGCTGAGGACTGAACCCTGGGTCTCTTGTGTACTAGGCAAGAGCTCTGTCACTGAGGTATATTTCCAGCCTTTTTACTTTGGAAAAGAGTCTCATAAATTGCCCAAGCTGGCCTTGAACTTACTGTATAGTCCAGGGAAGCCTTGGATCTGAGATCCTCCCAGCTCTAACTCCTGAGTAGCGAGGCTGACAGGCCTGTGGCACCAGGCCCAGCTTGGAGCTTGAAGAGTGTTATATGGACCCGTGCGGTGTTCCTCAGCAGAAGCTCCTGAACAGTGGTCCCGAATTACTGGGTTTCTGCAGTGCAGCCTGGAAGTCTGCTTTAGAGGACAGATTGGATTTTTAGTTTGTATGTTTGTGGGTTGTGGTTTTTTTCAGTGTGTGTCTCTTCTCTCTCCCTTCCTGAAGGTCAGTACGAACGTTGACAAATGGCTCTGGATGCTTGGTGCCCAACGGGTGCTGACCCGAGGGGAGGGCGACTGCAATACAGTTCAGAGCAAACATGGCAGCATTGAGGCCGACTTCACAGCCTGGAAGACCAAGTTCATCTCCCGGCTGCAGGCCCTGCAGAGAGGGGAGAAAAAGACCTGTGGCGGGGACTGTAAGAGAGGGAAGTGTGAGTCGGCCCAGCACGGCCCAGGAGAGGTGTGGCCTCAACCGCAAGGCGAATTACATCCTAGGGATGCTGAGGTGTGTGCTTATGCTCCTTTCTTAGTGTGTGTGTGTGTGTGTGTGTGTGTGAGAGAGAGAGAGAGAGAGAGAGAGAGAGAGACAGGAGAGACAGAGGGAGACAGAGACAGACATCGAGCGCCTACGAGAGTGTGGCTGTCCTCTGTGTGGCTGTGTGGAGATACCTGGCTTTACCTCTGCCCTGGTTAGATGACCTGAAACTCAGGTGCAGCTGTTTCAGAGAGAGCACAGCTTGTGACTTACACATGTGCTAGCCATGTGTTAGATGTGTGGCTCCTCCTCCCCATCTTCCCCTTTCCCTCCTCCCTTCTTCCTCCGGCCTGCTTTTCCTCTTCTTTCTTTTCTTCTTCCTCTGCTATCCGCCTCCTCTTCCTTCTCTTCATTCTTTTCACCCGACCTCATCTCCCTTCCTTCCCTTTTCTCCTTTCTCCCTTTCCATTCCTCCTTTTCCTGTCCCCTTTCCTTTTTGTTTGACAGGATCTGGTTATATAGCCCAGGCAGGCCTGGAGCTCATTATTTAGCCTCGGTTTCCAAGCACTGGACCTTAAAGCTCAGGGCCATCTTTCTCTGGTCAAGAAATGGAAGCTAACAGGAGTAACATGTCTTGGTCTGAGTGTGTATCCTGACTGCAGTGACTGTTGCTCACGCTTCTTGGAGCAGCAGGTCATCCTGGGTTCACCGGTCGATTCCCTCAGCCGCTAAGCATTATTCTAGGGTGATTCCTCAGGTATCCACTCCCTTAGAATTGTCCTCAGGCTGCCCAGTAGTTACTGTCGTCACAGCTGGGGTCTTCCGGCTGGCTGCCTGGTCACATCCTTTGGGAGCAGCTTTGAGTGTTGGCCCACTGTGTCTTTTCCTGTACTTTTGCTCCAGTTGGTAGACGAGGCTTAAATGTCCGTGTAAATGGTCAGTCCATCTCCCTAGCTGACTGTTCCCGCCCCTCACAGCTCCAGAATCGACAATAATTTCCCTCCCTAAGGGTGGTGTAGGGTTTCCTTTTGGCTCTTTGGCTACAGTCTCCTTCTGCATGTGAGGCTAGCCTTAAACACGTAGTGTCTTGTCTCGGCCTCTCAGGTTGTAGCTGCACAAGTGTACAGCCACACGAAGCCAGAGTCGCTTGTTTTCTTCCCATGGGTATTGAATGGGATCACAGGACGAGACTTCTCCTCCTCCTCCTTCCCCTCCTCCTCCTCCTTCCCCTCCTCCTCCTCCTTCCCCTCTTCCTCCTCCCCTCCCCCTTCCCCTTCCCCTCCTTCTCCTCTTCCTTCTCTTCCTTCTCTTCCTTCCCCTCCTCCTCCTCTTCCCTTCCCCCTCCCCCTCCTCCTCTTCTTTCCTTCCCCCTTCCCCTTCCCTTCCTCCTCCTCCTCCTCCTCCCTGAGAGTTGGGATCAGAGGTGTACTTGCTTGGTCCTTGTCATCTCCCTCCTCCTCTTCCTCCTCTGCAGTTTTCTCTACTGTTTCAGGAACCCTGTCCCTCTACCTGACCTTGGTCCCTGCTCACTCCCCAATCTTCACCTGCATCCTGCTTTTCCCTGTCTTCATGACCTTCATTACCAGCTACTGCCACACTGGGATCCTTGGTGCTGGGCATAGGTGTCAAATGACAGGTGAGTTTGAGCACCAGGCATCTGCTCTCCTGTTACCTGTGAATGACCAGTAACTTTCTTCCCTAGTGTCCTGTAGCAGGTTTTCCACAGCTGCTCCTGTCTGCAGTCTGTCTATTCTGTCATCTGTGGATTCCAGGTAGACACGGGCTACACTGCTCTCCTTTTAGACGATAGTTTAAAGTTTATATTCTCCCCCCACCCCCCATTTCATATATGTGTATGTGGTGTGCATGTGTGTGTATGCATGTTTTTGCATACTTTTGGGCATATGTGTGTTCATGTGTATGTACACATGTGGATGCCAGTGGTTGATATTTGGAATTGTGTTTGATTGCTCTTGTACCATGTTCACTGAGGCAAGGTATCTCAATCAAATGCAGTGCTCAGAGAGCGAGAGCTGGCTAGTTTCCCTAGCCAGCTTGCTCTGCTTTTCAGTCAGGCTGGAATAGAGGTGGGCAGCCATACTTACGCAGCATTTATATGGATCCGAACTCCGGTCCTCATGTTTCCCAGCAAGCACTTTAACCACAGAACAGTTTCTCCAGCCCCTCTCAAGCACTGTAGAAGCCTCTGCTGTTTTTCTTCCAGGATGTGATCTCCCCACACCTCTCTCCCACCCCCACGTTTCCCAGTTTGCTGGCGATTTCTCAATGGCTTACTGTTGTTTGTGTTCTGCCTCCCATCACCTTAGGTGACGTCTCCCATCCACGCTTACTGCTTTCCTTTCCTTTAATGTTTGCTCAGTTGTTCCACGACAGAGGCAGCCTACTGTGGCTACTTACCCTTAAACCTTTTAGCCACAGCATGAGAACTCTGTAATGTCTGTACCCCTGTGTTGCTCTAATTGGACCAGTTCCTTTCTGGGGAGAAAGGGAATGCTTCACATTAATTTCCTAACCCCAGTAGCTTCCATGAGTTACATTTA
Source organism: Rhynchomys soricoides (assembly GCA_019843965.1). Lineage (NCBI taxonomy): Eukaryota > Metazoa > Chordata > Mammalia > Rodentia > Muridae > Rhynchomys > Rhynchomys soricoides. Next base: position 769,182 of record JADRCH010000355.1, on the reverse strand, counting down.
ACTTTTGTTTTCTTTTTAAACGGTCATTTATTGTTTAAAAAAAATTGTATGTGTATGGGTCTTTCGCCTGTGAGTGTATTTATTTGTGCAACACATGCATGCAGTGCCTGTGGAGGCCAGAAGAGGGCGTGGGATCCATACAACTGGAGTTCCAGACCATTGTGAGCTACTGGGTGGATGCTAGGAACTGGACCTAGGCGCTCTTCAAGAGCAGCCAGTGCTTTTGGCAGCTGAGCTGTCTCTGGAATCCTCTGCATTCATCTTTTATTGAAGACAGGTTTTAAATTTCTGAAGGTCACAGAGCCGAGTTAATGGCAGTTCTGATTAGATTTTATGTGAGGATGAAATGAGTCCCTTTGAGAGACAGTGAGTTTGTCATCAGAAATGAGGGTCTGAGTCTGAGTTACAGAGGAGCCCCAGATGGACAGCTAAGTGTCTTGCCAGCTAAATGCTACCTGCTACCAATTTAAAAATTTCAATCAAATTGATTAATTTTGAGACAAGGTCTCATGAAGCTCAAGTGGCATTGATATCCACTTGATTGAGGGTGACCTTGAACTTCTGATTCTCTGGCCTCCACCTTCAGTGTGCTGGGAATATAGATGTGTATTGCCAGACTGTATTTATCCAGTGCTGGGACGTTACAGGGCTCTTTACCTGCTATGGAAGCACTCTGTCAGTCTGTCTACCTCTCCAGACTTTTCCTCTGTGTTTAGGGTCACAGCTGTGCTCATCTGTCCCTATTGCACAGCAGCGTCTGGGTTAAGCCTGGCAGAGCTGTGTAGCTGAGGCTGGGGTTGTTCTTTTTCCAGAAATATTGACCTTTGGCCTTTTATCCAGCACTGAATTGAAATCAGTTCGCTATACTTGCCTACAGAAATGAGTCATAGGCACGTTGCATTTAACCTCAAAATATGTTCTGAACAGTGACATGTTCAGGCTGTTCCAGGGCTGGGTGAGCATCAGCACATATGCTGAAAGAAACAGAGGGCTGTGATGTCACAGGCAATATGCGCTCATGGGGCCACTGCCACACTTAGGGCCCATTGTTGGGTGACATTTTTTGTGACACATTACTATTTTGTCATCTAGAAGCAAACAAGTCTCTGTCCAAAATTAAAAAAAAAAAACATTCTTATGTGTATGTGCTTGCACATGTGCACACATGCCTCAGAGCATGTGTGGAGGTCAGATGACCCCTTGTAGAAGTCAGTTCCCTCCCTCCACCAAGTAGATCCAGGAGAATAGAGCCCAGGCTGCCAGGCTTTGTGGCAGGCACATTACTCAGTGCAGCATCTTGGTGGCCCCATCTGCTTTTGGTGGCCTCAGGCCTGCTAGAAAGAGCTGTCCCAATGAGCTACTCTGCAGCCCACTGTTCCCACCTTCTGCCTGGTGTCTTCTTCTCCTGAGCATTGTCCAGTCTGTTTGCACATGGCAGGTTTGCTGAGGGATTAGTTTTTATCATCCTGTGAGGTTTTTGGTTTATGTGGCCTGCAAGTTGGTTTGTGCACCATGTGGATGCAGCACTCACCCATGGAGGCCAGAAGAAGAGCATCAGATCCCCTAGAACCAACATTAGAGAGAGTTGCGAGCTGCTATGTGGGTGCTGGGGACTGAACTCAGGCCCTTTGGAAAAGCAGTCAGAGCACTTAACCACTGAGCCATCTCTCCAGACGCACTCTGCAATGCATTTTCACAGGGATCACTTTAATGCTAGAGATCTAAGGTGGTTTATATTTTTAAATTAATAATATACAGGTGGGGCCAGCAAGATGCCTCAGTCCATAAAGGCACTTCACCAAGCTTGATGACCTGAGTTCCATCCCTGGAACGCACATAGATGAAAGAAAGCATTGGTGCCACAAGGTACACCATGGCACTTGTCCGTGCACGCATGCATACACATGTGTGTGAGCGTGCATGCACACACACGTGCATGCATGCATACAACACAAAATGATAAAAAAGCAGCAAAGAAAAATCACACAAAAACACTGTAAAGGTTCTTTGAAGTGTGGCAGTTGTGGAGCATCTGCCCAGTATTGTGAAAGGCCAGGGAATCCATTACCAGCAGCACAAAAATCAACCCAATTCAATAAAACAATCAGGGCCTCTGTGAGGGCTGAGTGAGAGAGAAGCTTTGTGTGGGATTCTGAAGTTCTTGCCTTGCAGGAGGAAGAGCCCTGTGAGAGCAGTAGTGAGGATGAGTCCGGGACCCAGGATTATCAGAGCCTGAATTCTGTGGTTGATGTTGAAGACTTGGGTAACATTATGAAGCCCATGAAGAGGGAAAAGGTACTGTTCCTTTGGGGTGCTACACTTTGGGGTGCTGCAGTTGGATCCTGTGGTCCATTCTGCTCCTAGATTCCGGTGCAGCGTGCTTCTGGCTTGAAGGGAAGGCAGTTTAGTTTCTCTAGCTTCTACCTGGAAGGCTTTCTGTTTTTGTTGTTTGTCTTTTTTGTTTTGCGGAGTTTACATGAACTTTGAATATTAAAAATTACACTTATTTCATGTGTGTATGTAATTTGTTGTATATATCTAGGGGCACATGGCTCAGCCAGAGGACAACAGCTGTGAACAGGTTCTCTCCTCCTACCCTGCAGGTCCTCACAATTGGACTCATAATTGCTTGTGGCAAGTGTATTTATCTGCTGAGCCATCTCTCTGGCCTTTCTGTGGACTTTGCTAAATTCTTCTTATTCAGTTCTGTGAAAACAGGCTCTACAGGTAGATCTTAATGCAGAGGTTGAAGAGAGGGCTGTGGGGGATTCCTTATCATTAAGATTTCAAATGGAAGCCCAGCAATAGTAATACATATGACTTTAATCCCGGAACTGGGGAGGCAGAGGCAGGACTGTGAGTTCGAGGCCTGGTCTACAGAGCTAGCTCTAGGACAGCCAAGGCTACACAGAAAAATCTTGTTTCAAACAAATAAACAAACCAAAAAAAGAAAAAAAAGAAAAAAAAAATGGGTTCTTTTATGGTCTTTTTTTCAAATCAGTCCAACTGTAATGCAGTGAAAGTAATTTTTGGCTTTTCACTGAAAATGTAAATTTCTTTATAGAAACAGTCTTTAGATGGAAAACGAAGTAGCAGATTTAGGTAGAATTCTGGAATTTACACCTGGTTAAGCCTTCCTTAAAACTTTGCCAAGCCGGGCAGTGGTGGCTTACGCCTTTAATCCTAGCACTTGGGAGTCAGAGACAGGCAGATTTCTGAGTTTGAGGCCAGCCTGGTCTACAGAGTGAGTTCCAGGACAGCCAGAGCTATACAGAGAAACCCTGTCTTGAAAAACCAAAAAGAAAAAGAAAAAAAACTTTGCCTAGTAAAGCACATTTCTTTGCTTTTCGTTTGATGGCCAGTAGAGGTCGCTAGAGATGCAGTAATGAAAACTTACCATCCTTGCTATTTATTAGTTTTGGAAATGAAATGATGTTGGACCTGGAAGGTGCCAGCTTTTAGTATTTTTAAATTTTTCTATAAAAACCATCAAATGGAAGGGGCTGTGTGTATTTTTCATCTTCAGTAAGACCTGAAAATAAGTCACCAGTGTTTTTTCTTTCTTCGTGTGTGTGTGTGTATGTGTGTGTGTGTGTGTGTATGCGTGTATGCACAATGTATTTAATTTATTGTGTTGCTGTGTGTTAACCCAGGGGCCATTGAGTTACAGCCTGAATCCCTTCCCTCTTTTTGTCTTTTCTTGTTTTTTTGTTACTGCTTTTTTGAGAGAGTCAAATGTAGCCCAGACTGGCCTTAAACTTGCTGTGTAGCTACTGATGAGAATACATGATTGAGGGTTTTTTTTTTTTTTTTTTTTAACAAAACAAAACAAAAAACCCACCGCTTTTCAATTCCATTTGGAGGCTGCCCTAGCCGAGGTTGTCTCACGTTGGCTTTGCATCATGATTATACTTAGGCATTTGGAGCGCTGACTTTGAGGATGAAGTGTGGTTGATCTTTCTCAGAGTGCGAAGGTAGAAGAGTCAGCCTGAAGTGTGTCCATTCACTGTGTGTGAGCTTGCTGGCCTTGAATCCCCGCCTTCCTCCCTTCTCTCTCCCTCTACTTCCTTCCCCCTTCTCTTCTGCTTTTCCCTGCCTCCTTCCTCAAGTGTGCCTGTGGGAGTGTGCACCTCCTGCTAGGAGCTGTAGTCGATTTATTTATTTTTATTATTATTTGTTGTTTGTTTGTCTTTCAAGATAGGGTTTCTCTGTGTAGCCCTGGCTGTCCTAGAACTAGCTCTGTAGCCCAAGCTGGCCTTGAATCACAGAAACCCGCCTGCCTCTGCCTCCTGAGGGCTGGGGTTGAGGGAGTGAGCCCCCACGGCCCTGACTGGAAGGGTAGTTTATTTAATACTTGCTCTCTGCCCCCTTTTCAGGTGAAGAAGTTGAAATTCAGAGAAAGTCACTAATTTTCCAAAGTTGGGGAGTTTGTCTGTATTTGATTGTTAAAAATGTTTTATCTTGGGGCAGGCAAGATGGTTTAGGGGTACAGGTGCTTGCCACCAAGCCTGACCACCTGAAGTCCCAAGCCACTTGGTCACTGGGATGCACACAGAGGAGAAAAGAACCAACTCCCAGGTGTTGCCTTCTGACTGCCACATACATACACGCTAAGTAGATAAAGTATAACAAAAATTCAATCCTTTTTAAACAGATAAGGGGTTCTATGGTTATTATATTTGTTTTGTTTATCTGCTGATCCTGGTCATTGTCTCTCTCTGAGGTCACCCTGTGGGATGCTGGCTCTCAACTTGGTTGCACGAACCTACTTAGTGTTGCTAGGGAGTCTTGATTGTTGCCAATCCTGGCTTTTATTTTCTTGATTGAACACAGAGAGAAAAAGCTAAACAGGAGGGGAAAGGAGTCATGCAGAAGAACTCAGAGAAGAATGAGGACAGCGAAGGAAGAGCTATGATAACACCTGCTCTACGGGAGGCCCTGTCTAAACAAGGTGACTGCCTGCCGGGACTGACACATTTCTGCTCTCCTATGCACTTGGCTTGATGCCCAGGATGGGAAGCGTAGGACAGGCTTGTCACAGGACACAAAGAAGTCTCATGTTGGTTAATGTGCCAGTTGGGCCATAACATGTGTTAGTCAGAACTTAGGGCATTGGGACCTGAGAAAAACAACATGGGAGGAAGCATTTATCTAGCTCAGTTTCAGATGCTGAGTCTGTGTGATCCGTGGCCATGTGCCTGTGTTTCTGGGCCTATAATGAGATAGAGCCACGGGGCGGCAGAACTGCCTTGGAAAGACCTCAAAGTAGGAAGTAGATACTTGGAGAAAGAAAGCAGACACACCTTTAGCCACTCTTCCCTGTGACACACTTCCAACCAGCCCACCTTCCACAGTGGCACTGTCTTATATAAACTTCTCAATCCTTGACTCCATCAGAGGAGCATTTATTTCCTCAGAGTCCTCCATTTCTGATGCTCTCTGGACATACCTAGGTGTTAGTAAGGTTGATCATCACCTGAGGAAGACAGAGCTGCCCGAGACACTCCTACACCCCCCATTGCACTCTGTCCTTATGTCTCTCTCTCTCAAGCTTTCTTTTGGGTCTTGTGTATTCCAGGATGGTTTCAAACTCACTATCAAATTGAGGGTGACCTTGAACTTCTGATCCTCCTGCCTCCACCTTCCAAGTGCTGAGATTATAGACAGATCCCGTCTTGCCTAATTTTCATGGTGCTGGGTTCAAACCCAGGGTCTTCTTGATTTTCCTGAATGTATGTTTAGATACCAACTCCAGAGACCAGAAGGCTTCAGGGCCTCTGGAACTGGATGGCTGTGAGCCACAGTGTGGGTGCTGGAAGTTGAGCATAGGTCCTCTAGAAGAGCAGTCAGTGCTCTTAACCTGTATGAGTCATCTCTCCAGCCCGTTACTTGAGTTTTATTATCTCTTCAGTTATTATTATGTCCTCTCCGTTTTCCTCAGGGACTGCTACATGTCTTCTAGCAGGGCTGCTTGCGTTTGACCGAAGCTCACTCATGTTTCTATTGGTTAAATTCTGCGATTCTTGTCTCACTTTTCAGTTTAGCTTCTGTCATTGCATCTTCAGATTTGGCAGGTTTTTTTTTTTTAGATTTAATTATTTTTGTTTATGGGTGTTTTGTCTGATGTACATTTTTGCACTAGAAGAAGGTACTGAATCCTATGGGACTACAGTTACAGACAGTAGTGAGCTCCCATGTGGGTACTGGGAATTGAACTCAGCACCTTTGAAAGAACAGCCAGTGCTCTTAACCTCTGAGCCCCAGCCCATGAGATTTGGCAATCCTTTTGTTTTTTTGTTTGTTTGTTTGTTTTTCAAGACAGGCTTTCTCTGCGTAGCCCTGTCTGTCCTGGAACTTGCTTTCTAGACCAGGCTGGCCTGGAACTCAGAGATCTATCTGCCTCTGCCTCCCAAGTGCTAGGATTAGAGGCATGTATCACTACCACTTGGCTTAGATTTGGCAATTTTTTATGTCCAAAGTCTTAGTTACTTTTCTGTTTCTGTGAAGAGACAACATGATCAAGTCAACTTATAAAAGAGTTTATTTGGCTTACAGTTTCAGAGTGGAGCCCATGACTATCATGGGGAGGGGGGTCATGGCAGCAGCAGGCAGGTATGGCACAGGAGCAGTAGCTGAGCGCTTACATCTTTATCCACAAGTAGGAGGCAGAGAGAACTCACTGGGAATGGTGTAAACTTTTGAAACTTCCAAGACCCACCCCCAGTGACACTGCCTCCAACAAAGCCACACCTCCAAATCCTTCCCAAACAGTTCCATTCACTGTGACCAAACATTTGAATACATGAGCCTGTGGGGTCATTCTCATTCACACCAGCACATTCCTTTTCCAGGGCTCCATTCCCCCACAGGCTTGGGGCCATATATTATAATGCAGAATGCTCAATCCCACCTTCAGAAGTCCCCATTGTCTTCCACGTCTGCACTTTTGTTCTCTCAGTTCACCACATGGGTTTTAGGGATTGAACTCAGGCTTGGCAGCAAATGCCTTTACCTCCTGAGCCCTCTTGCTGGCCTAACCTGAAGAGCTCGAGTCAGAGTACCATAGAGATAGCTGCACAGCTGCATTTACTGTAGCCCTGTAGCCAAAGGGCTACAACTGCCAACTAGCCAAGAAGGGAATGGAGTAAGACTTGGTGTCAGAAGATGAATGGATGAAGAAAATGGCCACACACATTTTGTTGGACCGTAAAGAAGAACAAAATTATGTTTGTAGGAAAGTTAGTACTGGAGATGATTATAAGCTGGGCTTACAAACACAAATGACATTTCTCTTTCATCTCTGAACTCTCTATTGTATATGATATACAGAATCTTTGATGTGAGCCTTTGGGAGACATTTCTCATCCAGACTTCCACATGTGCTCTACTTGTGGAATGCAGTGTGTTTCTGGGCAAAGTCTTAGTCAACCTTAATTGTCAGCTTGACACAGCTATCACCCAAGAAGCAAGTCTTAATTGAAAAATTGCCTAGGTCAGGTTGGCCTGTTGGCATGTCTGCAGGGAGTTGTCTTGATTATTAATTGATGTAGGAGGGAGCCCACTGTAGGTGGCACCATTCTTTGATATGGTCCTAGACTGTGTACAAAAGTTAAGTGAGCAATAGCCTGCAAATGAGCCATCAGTGTCCCCATACAGCAGCTTACCTTCCTCCCCTGACTTCTCAGTAATTGACTGTGACCGGAAAGTATGAGACAAATAAACCCTGTGTCCCCATAAGTGGCTTTTGGGCTGAGTGTTTCAACAGAGCAAGAGGAAGAAGACCAGGTTTATTTGGGATGCTGCTTAGACCTTGGGATTTACTACTGACACTGGCCTTGAGACTGCTTAGCTCCTGGAAGCCAAAAACCTCCCCACATGACAATGGATTGATTTATTGTTTGAGTCTCTGTCATTAAATACATATATATTTTATTGATTGATGTTTTTGTGAGCTAGGCTCTTACTATGTAGCCCTGGCTGGCCTCGAACTCACTATGTAGATTAGTCTAGCCTCCTGAGTGCTGGGATTAAAGGCATGCACCACCACATCTAGCATAGTTTTGTTTGTCATTTTGTTTTTTGTTTTTTGTTTTTTTTGAGACAGGATCTCATGTAACCCAGCCTATCCTCAAACTGCAGAATGACCTTGACCTCCTGATGTTCCTGCCTCCACCTGCTAGGTGTTGAGGCTACAAATCGTGCCTCAATCTGGATAGACTTTAATCAGTTTCTCATGATCATTAGGCTGCTGACTCACAACCTACAACCTCTTGGAGGCTGAGGAAGGAAAACTGGGGCCTAGTCATAAACCATACTGTAGCACTAGCCAAAACAGAAGCTTTCTCAGCAAGTTAAACCTTCATGGTTTTTGACAGCAGGGTCGTTGAGTTCTGTAACTTAGTAAAGAAAAGTGGTTTTGCTCAGTTTTGTTGTCACCTTTTGCTGTGAGACTTTGGGTTCATTTTTTCTGTTGTCTGCTTCTCCATGTAGGGTACCAGTTGATTGGCAGCCACTCTGGTGTGAAGCTTTGCAGGTGGACAAAGGTATTTATTGGTTTTACTCAAACATTGTTTCTATTTCTGCAACTTATTTATTTTTTCTTTTTGATTTATTTTTTCTTTTCGATTTATTTTGTGTATGTGTACACATGTGTGGAGGTCAGAGCACAGCCTATAGGACTTCTTCATCCTTGTGGGCTCTGGGGACTAAACTCGGGTCTTCAAGCTTGACAGCAGAGCCTTTCCCCTTGGAGCCACTTTGATGGCTCCCTTATGGTTCTCAGCAGTCTTGTTATGGTAAACTTTACATGCAATACATGGTTCATTTTAGCGTGTTGATAGCCATCATCACAGTCTGACTTGAAGATCTCTCTCTGGAAGAAAGGCCAGCATCAGCATTCTTGAGTCTTCCCCAGCTCTCATGAGCCATTGGGCAAATGCCCTTCATTTTCACATGAAGTGGCTCATTTTAGAAGACTGGAGTCGTAGGCATGGCTCATTGTGCCTGCTTTCTGTCACTGGTCTGATGTTTCTGTGGCACAGCTGTTGGGCATCATGAATCTACATTTGATTCTTCACCGTGGCTGATGGCATCACCTTGTCTGTTCATTGAGATGTTGATTAATGGACACTGGCTGGCCTTGAACTCATTTGTGGCTGAGAATGACTTTGAACTCCTGATTCACCTTCCTCTACTTCCCAAATGCTGGGATTACACATGCAGTACCATGCCCTGTTTGTGTGGTCCTAGGGCTTGAACCCCTCATCCCTGCTGGATGAGCACTATACCTCTGAGTCATATCCTAGAAACTATTTAACCCTAACTCGTTCCTCGTCCTTCTTCCTAAGGTACAGATGTTCTAAGAGACTTTTGCTCTGATATTTTCTGTTACTCCGTCTACTTTGGGGACAGCCCTGCACATTAGTTAATGATTTCCACATGTCACATTCCCCACAGTTTTCTTTTCCAGTCCAGTGACTTTCAGTGATGTCCAACTGATGCCTTCTGTGCACAACCAGTAATAAGCAGTGTCTTTTTTACCATCACTAAATTCAATTTTCAGATAGTAAATCACACGCATAATTTTGAAAATTGGTATTTCATCCAATCTGTAATGAAATGAAAGAGGAAGCGCTTTATGTTAAATATGTATTTCCATGCAAAATGCTATGATGCTTCAGTGGTAGATGCCTTGGTGAGGGTCCAGCTGCTGTGTCTAGATCTGCTGTTCTACTTCTTTTGCAGCCAACTCCTCTTCTTCCTCCTCCTCCTCCTCTTACTCATCCTCCTCTTTCTCCTCTTCTTCTCCCTCCTCTTTCTACTTTCCCATATCAGGATGCACATGGGGAAGAGTGGAACTGAGGCAGCATGGCCACAGACTGCTGACAGTGGGGACACTGATGGGAAAAGCACAGACAAAGCTTAGTTACCGGTGTGTGGAGGTCAGAGGACAATTTGGAGGTGTCAGTTCACCTTCTACCTTGTGGGGCCCAGGGGTCAAACTCAGGTAGCCAGTGCTTTTACCCACTGAGTCATCCTCTGTCCTCTAATGCTGTCTTAAAAATGCTGCCTTTGGGCTGAGGAGATGGCTCAGAGGGTGAAGAAGGGCTTCCGGTGACCTGAGTTCAATCTCTGGGACCCCATAAAGGTGGCAGAAAGAGTCAATTCCACTACGTTGTCTTCAGACCTTCACATGCTGTGGCCTGCCTGAGCCTGCACTCACACATCTCATACACAGTAATAATCAAGAAAACTAAAGCATGCAAACAAAGAGACAACACCTAGCTGTTGAGTTTCTGTTATTCTATTCAAATGATGGTGTGTTTCCTGCTTGTCACAGTCGATGCTGCGGGGGAGAGGAGGTTGCTACAAACACACATTCTATGGCATCGAGAGCCATCGCTGCATGGAAGCCACCCCGAGCTTGGCATGTGCGAATAAATGTGTCTTCTGCTGGCGGTAAGTAGAGATGCACGGTGTGGTGACCAGATGCTAAGCACTGCCCAGGGAATATTGGACTCGTGTGCTGCATGGACCAAGCTCCAGCAAATTTTCAAGTAGAATGTCAGCCTACTTAGCCCTGTCATGAGTGTGTTAACTGAATTAGTGTCTTAGGGTTTCATTGGTGTGAACAGACACCATGACCAAGGCAGCTCTTATAAAGGACAGCATTTAGTTGGGGCTGGCTTACAGGTTCAGATATTCAGTCCATTATCATTGTGGTGGGAAGCATGGCAGCATGCAGGCAGACTTGGTGCTGGAGAAGGAGCTGAGAGTGCTACATTTGGATCAGAAGGCAGCTAGGAGGGGATTGTCCCTCATAGGCTCCTATGCAGGAGGAGGCTCTCTTCCATCCTGGGTGGAGCTTGAGCACTAGGAGCCCTCAAAGTCTGCCTACATAGTGATACACTTCCTCCAACAAGGCCAAGCTTTAAATACATGAGTCTATGGGGGCCAAACCTATTTCAATTACTACAATTAGTGTTTAAAAATTGTAGTTGCTGTTAGGTCTGAGACTGGTTAGCTCCCAACTCACATCAGGCAATCAGTTCACAATTGCCTGAAACTCCAGCTCTGCAGAGCTGACCTCTTCTGGCCTCTGGAGTAATCTGCACATATATTTGTATAGCCACATAGAGATAAACACAGGAAAAAAGTCAGAGCTGGAAGCAATGAGGCTTGTATTTGTTACATATTCCAAGGAACACTGAAGGAACAAAATAGCCCAAGAATAAGAAGTGCTACGGATGCTTGCCTCTCATGCATAGAGCCCTGGGTTCCATTCCCAACACTGCATAAACCATGTACAGTGGTCTGCACCATAATTCCAGCACTGGGAATATGGGGGCTGGAGGATTAGAAGCTGAAGGCTATCTTCAACTACTTGGGGAATTTGAGGGCAGCCTGGGCTATATGGGAATCTGTCTCAAAACATAAGACTGGAGTATAGGAAGAGAAGCCACACCCACTGTTCTTGAGAAACTCAAGTGCTTGGTGTAGGTTGTGGTTTCTAAATCTTGAGTGCTTCTGCTCTTCTCATGTGGTTTAGGAATTGTCAACTCACAGTGGAAATGTGCTGACCAGAGGTCGCCATATGTTTGTGTCTGTATTCAGTTACCAAGACTAAAAGCAGGAAAAAGGAGCTGGAGAGGTAGCTCTACAGTTAGAAGCATTTATTCATTTTCAGAGGACCAGGGAAGCCGGTGCCTCTTCTGAGCTTGAGTACCTGAACATAGGTGCACATATACCCACAGACATACCCATAAATAAGTAATATAGTGTTTTTTAAAAAAGCAGGATCATTCGTTTGGTCAACCTATACTTGGAGTTGACTCTGAGCCAAGAGCTGAGCAGACTGCTGAAGGACCTCTGCACCCATCTCTGCCATGTGCCATGACTCAAGTAGGGAGAATCCTCTGAATAGTGGAGCTTTGTCGGGACAGCAGCTCTAACCTTACGTTGGATGGGCTAGTCACAGTAGACTCTAGGGTGTCATAACAGAAGGCCTTAGCACTCTGCACTGTGTTTACAGGCACCATACCAATCCTGTGGGCACTGAGTGGCGGTGGAAGATGGACCAGCCAGAACTGATTTTGAAGGAAGCCATTGAGAACCATCAGAACATGATTAAACAATTCAAAGGTATTTGGCTGCTTGTTTCTTTATTTTATTTTCATTGTCACAAGACAAGATCTTATCATCTCAGGCTGGCCTTGAACTTGCCTTGTAGTGGAGGATGGCCTTGGACTTCTGATCCTCCTGCCTCTGCCTCTAGAGTACTGGCATTACAGGTGTATATCTGGTCTTATCCTGTGGTGGAGATGGAAGCCAGGACCTCATATATGCCTACATGCTAGGCACACATTCCACCAGCTGAGCCACATCCTCTTCTGAAAAGAAATTCGAATACCCGTCAACAAAGCCTGGATCACAATGATGGAAGAATGGCCTTTGTAGGCATAAATTTTTTGCAGCCTACTTTTAACAAGGATTCAACCTCTCCTCTAGCCCACCACCCAGCAGAGGTAGTGGAAGAGAAAAGTTATTAGATTTGGGGGAAGTGGATCTGCTCAGCAATAGTTCTTTGGGAGTGAGCTTGATCTCCTTTGGCAGCAGTTCAGTCCTGTAGAAAACACCAAATACGACTTGGCAACTGCAGCCCAGTCCTCTAGGCAGGCAGACGCGAACCAGCAGCTGTAGTTCAATCCTGAAGAAACCACAAGGCTCGCCAACTGGCCTAAGGCAAGGCTGCAAGCTGCTGCCAGAACCTCATGAGAAGCTCTTGGGTGCGTTTCATTCAATGTCAGAGTTACCACAAGTTGAGCTCAACAACGCTACGTAAGGAGAACCAATACATGTGGGTTATTAGCGAAGAATAGCGGAGTGGAGCAAACCAAACCAAAGCTCAGTGCTCGTCTCCCACTGTCCGTGGGGTCGTACTTACACTCCTTCATCAAGAGTCCTTTCACCTGTGTCTGCTTCAGGCAAACAGTCTTTCATGTGTTTGCTTTAGCAAGAAGGACATCCTTTCGCCTGTGTCTGCTTCAGGCAAACAGTCTTTCATGTGTTTGCTTTAGCAAGAAGGACATCCTTTCGCCTGTGTCTGCTTCAGGCAAACAGTCTTTCATGTGTTTGCTTTAGCAAGAAGGACATCCTTTCGCCTGTGTGCCCAGCAAATTACCATTTAACATAGCTAACTTTCCAAAGAAACTACAAGTTTTCACTTTAGGCCTCTGCCTTTTTCAGATGAGATTTGTTTCCCTACCGTGTGGGAGTCCCAGCAAATACCTCAGCCGGCAGAGCGGATCCATGAGAGATAAGGCAGTTTGGTTCAGAGCAATGCAGTAGTGGTGTTGGTTCAAACTTAGAGAGTAAGACCCCGAGTAGTTTAGGCATGTGTAAGCACAGGACAGTTTGGAAGAAATGTTTCCTGGTGATAATGAGCTCAATGCTGTGTGCACAACAAAGCTGCAGAAGTGGCTATATGGAAACTTGGTAAAGTGCAGGTGACTTCTTCCATAAAGATGGAGTCTATAGGTTAGCTGAGGAACTAGGCTCATGCTAAGCAAGCTCAGGTCTAGGGAGGATCCAGTGTGGCCTGGCCACAGGATGACACAGAGGTCACCAGGCTCTTAACCTCAGCCTTCTGGGTGGAAAACAGGTTAAACACCTTCCCCTTTGAAGAGACCCCGAGTGTTTAACATTCCTGGTATCTCTAAGTGCTTATCCGTGAGCATGGGGACCTCCATGTCTCCTGCACCACTGTGAATCTCCCTGTGTGGAAGCAAAACTATGGCTCTTTTAGCTTTGATATTTCCATTAGATGGAAGAATTAAATATTTCAACCAAAGCTTAGCACCTGGTGTGAGGTGAATTGAGTCTGTAAATTTCTCCTGGAGACGTCTGACTATCATTCCTAAGTGCCTTTGCTGTTGCTTCTTGAAGAGCATGAGGTGGCTTTGTGAACGGACCTGATGCTGTGGTCTATAGAGAGATGGGCTCAGCAGTTTAGAGTGTGCTACTAAAGTTCTGTTCCCAGCAGGCACTTCAGGTGGCTTACAACCCCATCACTACAGCTCTGAGGATTTGGTGCCCCCTTGTGGCCTCTGCAGGCACTAACTATACTCATGTGCACATACCCCTTCTCTCCCAGACACACACCATACTCATAATTAAAGATATAAATAAGGTAGATGTGGGGGCTCAAACCTTTAATCCCAGTACCCAGAAGGCGGAGCCAGGTGGATCTCTGAATAAAGGCCAGGCTGGTCTATATAGTGAGTCCTTGCCTAAGAAAACCAAAATGGTAAATATATTGGTTAGTGAGGTGGAGTTGCCTGGGTTTATGAATGCATGCCCCATGAAAAGTGTGGTGCTCTTGATAAAATGCCTTCACATGGCCACAGTGATGCAGCAGAAGCTGTCCTTCATTTTCTAGTTTTCCAGTTCAGATCTGCCAAATACTTACACATATTTGGCTTCATTGGGAGCTCTGGTTCCAGACTTTGCTGTGAGTCAGGACCATCTGCAGCTGCTGAAACACGAACTGCTGCTCCTTCCCAGAGAGGAAGTCTAATGAGCTGAGGCCTATGAATGCACAGTTCTTTCTTTTCTCATTCTGACTTATTTCTTTTCTTTCTGTTTTTGAGAGATGAGGGTCTTGCTGTGTAGCTCAGGCTGGCCTTGAACTGATCCTCCTGCTTCAGCCTCCTGAGGCCTGGGATGACAGGTGTGGGCTACTGTGGCTGGCAAACGTATGCTTCTCACAGGATTCCAGGAATCTGCACGTTGGACTTGGGTGTGCGATTGAGAGCCTGCTGCAGACAGACAGGATGAACTTACGACATGATGGTTTTATATAGTGACTTACTGTGCACACTGGTAAATTGTCCTGTATCGTAGGAGATCGCTAAGAAGGTGGCTCTAGAAGTAGGGTTGTAGGTACCCCCACCCCCTTTCCGATGTTTCAGATGCAGCTTTTTCCTAAGGTCAATGATATTTGAAGTTGATTGGGAGGCATCAGAATAGATCAATTGGTTGGGTGTCTGTGTGCATTGCCATCATCCCAGCAAAAGATTGTGGCAGAGGATGGTGAGTTTGAGATTCTGTTTCATAAAACTTAAAAAAGAGGTGGGGGGAAGAGACAGGGACAGAGAGGGAGAGAGAGAGGAGGCTTCTATTAGTGTCATTTAGGCGTATATAGAATACTTCGGTATTTGTATGATGTACTCAGAAATGCTTAGAGACAGTTCTAGTTCCTCTTCCTCCTTTCCCTTCCCTTCCCTTCCTCCCCTTCTCTTTCTCCTTTGTAAACTGCAAAGTACATATATATATGTCCATTCTTGGAGCTCCTCTTAGCTGCTACACTGGGCACCTCCACCCTGGCTTGTCTTTAGAGGTGCACTCTTTTACTTCAGTGACTGTCAGTCTGAGGGTGTGGCTCAGGCAGAGAGCACTTACATGGCATGTGCGTGAAGCCCTTGGCTCTATCCCCAGACCACATAAATCAGGCAAGGTGTTACACCTTGTAATCTAAGCACTTGGGGAGGGGGAAGGCAGTAGGATCAGGAGTTCAAGATCATCCTTGGCTATATATTAAGTTCAAGTGCAGCCTGGGCTACTTGTGGCCCCATCTCAAACAAAATAAAACAACCTCCCCACTCCCTGCAAAATCCAAACCAACCAACTAACAACAAAAGAAATGTCCCTTGTTCTCTAGACTAGGAAGGCACCATTCTTTCCATGGGGTGGCTTGCTTATCTCAGCATTCTGCTTTTGAGGACAGCCTGTTGTCTCTGGTTTTCTAACATTAGCATACTGCCCAGCCTAGAGCTGGTTTTGAAGATATTCTCTGATTTCTTTTTTCCAAATGTGTCCCTCTGTGCTCTCAGTTCATGGGGAATCAGTCTCTCCAGCTCTTTCACCCAGTCATTAGGATAGCTTTCTTCTCAGGACATGTTTATACACAAGCACAATTAGCTACTCATTGATGGCCAAAGTAGGTCAGAACTTCAATGCAACTCAGCATCCTTTCATACTCTACTCTGTGCCCCCCCCCCCCCCCCCCCCCCCCCCGCAGGCGCACATACACACACACACACACACACACACTCTCTCTCTCTCAGAGGATCAGCGGTGGGGCACCAAGGGTCTGCATTGTTAAGAATGTCCTGGGACTTGAAGATGCAAATGAAATAGACATTTGTGGCTAGCATTTTTGTCCTTACTTAGTGCTGACACACAAATGGCTTGTCAAGGCTGTGTCAGAAAGTGGCGTGGAGGTGTGGAAACATCTGTGACTTGTTTGCTTTTTCTTTCTTTTCCTTTATGTATATGAGTGTTTTGCCTGCATGTATGTATGTGTACCATGTATGTGCCTGGGGCCCACCAAGGCCAAAAAAGAGCATCAGATCACCTGGAACTGGAGTCACAGAGGGTTTTGGGCTGTCCTGTGGGTGCTCAGACCAAACCTTGCTTCTTTGCCAGAGCAGTGAGTGTTCTTAACCTCTGAGCCATCTCTGCAGTCTCTGTTCTCTGGAGGTGGTTTAAGGTTCAGAGAAAGGGGTAGGGGACAAGACAAAGCCTGATGTTGTACAAGCTCAAGGACCTGAGTTCAACTTCTAGAACCCATATAAGAGATCTGGGCACGGTGGCAATCGGATGGTGAGAAAACGAGCTCTGCCAGCCAGCTTTGCTTCCTTGGTGATCAACAGGCTGACGAGAGACCCTGTTTCAATAAGGTGGATGATGCCTGAGGAGTAACGAGGTTGTACTCTGGTCTACAGTGGGCATGCATGTGTATCAGTACAAGCACATAACACACCTGACATTGTGAAGTCTCCATCAAACA
The DNA here is from genome assembly GCA_019843965.1 of Rhynchomys soricoides. Classification (NCBI taxonomy): domain Eukaryota; kingdom Metazoa; phylum Chordata; class Mammalia; order Rodentia; family Muridae; genus Rhynchomys; species Rhynchomys soricoides. Next base: position 752,333 of record JADRCH010000355.1, on the reverse strand, counting down.
TATGTCACGGCTGTCACTCTCAGCCATGGACCTGTTTCATTAAGAGAATAAAGAAGAGAATGTTTCATATTTGATTAGCCCTGACTTTAGATGGGAGATACCTTGAGCCAGGCATGATGAGGTTCACCTACAGTCCTGATAAACAGGAGGCTGAGACAGCAGAATAGTAGGTTCTAGGACATCCTGGGCTGCATAGTTTGAAACCATCTTGGTTTTCACATCTTGGATTTGCCTTAAGCCACAAAAAAGAAATAGGAATATTTTATGTGGATTAGTGCATCATTCATCAAGCTTGTGTGCCATTTGGTTTATTAAATGTTAGGCTAAATCCTGAAGCTCTGCTTTCTTTGGCATTTTTCTGTGAGATAAAGTTTGCTCCTTAGTTTGTCTGATGACTGTTCTTGTGATGATTCAGGAGGAGGAAGCTGCCCAGGATGAGGAAAATGGCCCAGAGGTTGCTTAGCAACAGTGAAACCAGGAAAACTGGAAAGGGTTAAGATTTTGTGAGTTGGATTGTGAGTGTGCGTGCTTGTGCATGTGTGGTGTATATGCTTGCATTGTGTTTGTGCTTGTTTATATGTATCCAAGTTTGTGTGTGTTTGTGTCTGTCTCTGTCCATGTGCCAATTCCTGAAGCTGTCTCTCTAGAACCCACATCTGAGCATTGCTTATCCGTTTAGCTGTCTGACAGACAGTTCAGCTTCTTGTCTGACTTTGAATACCGGATGTACTTTTCCTTCTCCATACTGCTCCCAGGGGTTTCTGTGGGCTATTTTGTCGGGTTCATTACTTGTTTTATCTCTTTTATTCAGAGCTCTATTGTTCAGGCCATACATTCAAAACTTCTCCCAGGGACACCTTATTCTCCCATGCACATATCCAGTTAGCAAAACACTGTGCTGGTGATTTCTTCCAGATGGCCTCAGCTGGAGCCTACTTCCTGTTAGCTGCATCCCCAGCCCCTCAGTGGTCACCATCTTGCTCTGTGTCATCAGCAAGCCTTCATTTTTGTTTATTTGTTTATTTTTATCTGTATGTGCATGCAGGGGTAAGGGAATGGGGTTACATCAAAGTCTTATGTAGCCCAAGCTGGCCCCCTACTCAGCATGTAGCTGAGAATAACCCTAAACTTGTGTTTCCTCTGCTTCCTCCTCCTGAATGCTAGGGTTACAGGAATGCACCCCTATGCCTGCTAGGCAAGCACTCAGCCAACCGAGCCACATCCCCAGCCCCTAATTTAATTCTTGTTCGTGTTTTCCTTCTCCACTCACCATGTTAAACATTAGGGGAGAAGGCCTTGCCCATGGATGCCAAACAACTAACGACATAGTAGAGTCAGAAGTTGAGCCCGGTGCCTCTGCCCCTACCCCCAAGGTCTAGCCAGCATACCCTTGTCCCATATTCAGAGTTGGAGGCTGATTTTGCAGTCCAGGGTAAACCCACCCCTCTCTTCTGCTCATGGGGAATTTAAAGCTAACCAGGACTGTTAGGCAGAATGTTAGGTTGTCTTGGCAACACAGACTGAGTTTAAGGATCAAGTTTTATTTAAAACTTGGCTTTGAGTTAAATCTTAGATTTTGATAATGCAAGGAAAAACTCACTCAGAAATACTGATGGGAAGTGCACATGCTGAGTGTTGAGCATACAAAAGATGTCATCTGTCGTCTTTAGAAGTTTAACCTGCTTCCTGGTTGTTAGATGGGGAGAGAGGTTTACTTGCACGTTTATATTCCCAAGTACATTTTAAGTTCTTTGTTTTTGCTGGGGCCATAGTGACATTACTTACTGATTTTGTGTGTGTGTGTGTGTGTGTGTGTGTGTGTAGTCCAGGTGGCAACTGTGTTTGTTTTCGGGAGTTGGTGGGGTGGGGTATGTGGGTCTCCCAATGCCATCCTGCCCGGCCAGCAGCACATGCCCACTCACTCCCAACTCACTCCACTGCCTGCCCACAACTTGGTTGAGCACTCACAGGCAGTCTTGGTTGTCTCTCCTCAGGCCCTTCCCATCCTGAGTTTGTTTGTTTTGAGACGGGGTCTGTCAGTGGCCTGGAACTTACCAAGTAGGCTGCCTGACACTGAGCCCTAGGCACTTGCCTGTCTCTGCCTCCCTGAGGATCCACCACACCCTGTTTGTTGTTTTTTGAGACAGGGTCTCTCTATGTAGTCCTGGCTGCTCTGGAATGCACCATATTGACCAGACTGGCCTTGAACTCACAGAAATCTACCTGCCTCTGCTTCCTGAAGTACTGGGATTAATGACTTGGACCAATTTACCTGGCTTTTTTTAAAAACAGGGATCCTGAGGATCAAACTCAGGTCCTCATGCTCGTTTAGCAAGCATTTTATTGACTGAGCCACTTTCCCATCTAATACTTAGTTGACTGTGATGTTCAGTAAACTAGGATCAAGGTATTATTATAATAGCTAGTTCTTAGTAAAAGGGTCTCATAGGAAAGACATTTTTTTTTTCTTTGAAACTAGGTCTTACTTTGAACTCATAGAGATCTACCTGCTGCTGCCTCCCGAGTGTCACGGAAATCTTTACATTTATTTTTGAATTTAAACCTAACAAGTTCTTTGAGGTAGATACTATTCACAGTCGTGTGTGTGTGTGTGTGTGTGTGTGTGTGTGTGTAAAGGGCAAAGCAGGGTGCTGGGTGTCCTGCCCTATAATTGCCCCTTCCCCCATTCTTTTAGATGGGGTCTCTCACTGTCCCCAATCCTCCTGTGCCTACTTCCTTTGGTGCTTATGGTTATAGAGCTTTGCATAGCCATGTCAAACTTCATATCCCGAGTGCTGAGATCTGAACCCAGGTCTTTAATGGCTGTAAAAGCAAGAGCTTTTGCCTACCACACCATCTCTCCAGGCCCACAATCAAGTTTTAGGGCTAAAGAGATGACTCAGTGGTTAAGAGCACTTGCTGCTGAGGACCTGGGATCTGTTCCCAGCAATCACAGAGCAGCTAGCTCACTATCCATTAACTCTAGCTCCAGGTGAGCTGATGCCCTCTCCTGGTCTTCTTGGGCACTGCATGAATGTGGTGCATGCAAGCACCCATAAAATAAAAACATTTTTTAAAAAGAAGAGAATTATGTTTTAAGGTGGGAGTGGTGGCCCACTCCTGTAATCTTAGCAGTGGAGGGGCTGAGACAGGAGGATTACTGAGAGTTTCCGACCAGCTTGGGCCACAAAGTGAGCTCCTGTTTCAAAAATAAAAAAGGGGTTTTCCCTCTGGAATCAAAGCATCCTTAGTAGTCATGGAAGCAGCGTTCTCTCTGCTTGTGCCTGGTCTGACGTTCTTCACTGCTCTCTCAGGTGTGCCAGGGCTCAAGGCAGAGCGCTTTGAAGAGGGGATGGAGGTCAGGCACTGTGCACTGTCGCTTGTGGGTGAGCCAATAATGTACCCAGAGATCAACAGGCTTTTGAAGCTGCTCCACCAGCATGGGATCTCCAGCTTCCTTGTCACCAATGCACAATTCCCTGAGGAAATCAGGTAAGGCTACAGTGTCACTGTACTCCTGGGTGATTATTGCCTTGTAGACAGTGAACATTGGAAGGCAGGCCTAGCTCTGGTCTAGATGTCACTGTTTAGCTGAGGCTGGCCACTACCTGAGTCCTGGGGACTAAACTCAGGTCATTAGTCTAGGCTTGCCTTTACCTACTGAGCCATCTTACTCGCCCTGTTTGATCGTACTTCACTCAGAAGGTTAAAGTTAGAACGTATCTTCACAGTGTCCACACAGCCTTTGGACTTGATGACAGTGAGGGTTGAGTTAAAGGTTGTACTCCAACGGATTATCCTTTTCTATCATTCTAAGTAGTGATGTGGAGTTCTCAGACACAGGAGTTATGGTATAGCATTCTTTAAAAATATTTTGATTTTGTGTGTATGTGTGTCTACTTATTTGTATATGTACCATGTGTGTTGAGGCACCCTCAGAGGTCGGAAGAGGGTATTGGCCGTAACGGGCGGTTATGAGCCATTTGACATAGGTGCTGGGAACCACCCCAGGTCCTCTGCAAGAGCAGCAAGTGCTCTTAAATTGCTGAGCCAACTCCCAAGTCCCTATATAGCCTTCTTTATTGACATGACTTATGCAGAGGTAGAGGAGGGGTCAGGCTGGGAGCCTGGTGACCTGTCTTGTTACAGAGGCCAGGTCTAGGCAGAAATACGATCCTTAGGTTCTAGGAGATTTCTTCAGGGTTCCTTTGCTGCTGTCCAGCCCTTTAGAGTGAGCTTTGTCGTTCTTGGAGGCCTTCTTTGTTCTTTGTCTGCTTCTGGAATGAGGTCTGGAGACTTCCTTGACCCTATATGTCAGACACTTAACACAGTGTCATCCGTCAGGACTTCTGATTTCCATGTGCAGTAGATGTTTGTATGGTACGTCTGACCTTTTGAAATTGCTGTCCATCATCCTAAGTGGTTACACATGCAGGAAGAAGGTCAGGCCAGTTTCTGCTGTGTTCAGGAAGGGTTACCACCAAGCACTGGGCATTTGAGGCCATGCTAGATGCATGCTAGATGCTGTAGGTTTCAGGACAGTCTTCTTTGCTTCCCTTTGGTTTTTGAAGCAGGATCTCACTTTGAAGCTCAGGCTGGCATTGAATTCTTGATCTTCCTTCTTTTCTCCTCTCAAGCACTGGGATTATAAAGAATTAAAAAAAATTAAATTGCATTTTGTGTGTTTCTTTGTATGCATTTGCTATGTCATGCCTGTGGAGATCAGAGGACAATTTTCGAGTCAATTCTCTTCTCCCATGTGGGTTCTGGGGACAAAACTTAGGTCATCAGGCTTGGTAGTAAGTACTTTTACCTACTGAATCATCTTAGAGGATCCCATGGAATTGATTAAGAATCCCAGTAGAAGTGGTGGTAAATATCTATAATTCCAGCACTGGGAAGACTAAGGCAGGAGGATGGTGAGTTTGAGGCAATTTCTACACAGCAAGTTTTAGATCAACCTGGGCAACATGGTGAGAGTTGGACTCAGAAAAACAAAACAAGGGAGCAACACACACACACACACACACACACACACATAATCTCTTCAGCCAGTCATCCATTACCCAGGGGAAGTGGACTTGAACCATTTCTCCTTCTGAAGCAGGGTTGTATCTCTGTGCTCTTTGCATAAGGAACATGGGCTGGGTCATGTTTCCTGTCCTTTGGGGTTTCCTCCAGTGACCTGAGGGCGTAGGTGGCCCATTGATCCAGACACTACATTGTAGTTTTTAATTTTTCTCAACCCTGATTTTAATAATGGTTCTTAAACGCTTTGCCCTCCCTTCTAGCCCAGCGCCCCCCCAGAGGCAGTGGAAAGAGAGGTCATTAGGACCTGGTGGAAGTGGACCTGGTTAGAAATGGTTCTTTGGAGCAAATCCCATCTGTGTTGTCAGGAAATCAGCAGTTCCGTTTGTAGGTCAGCACTGGTAGCTTGATCCGTTTGCAAACACTTCACAAATATACCAGCAGTCCAGTTTAGTAGTGTCGGCATAGCAGTAACAGTGGCATGACCTAATAAGAATATCTAGGCCTCAGCCAAATTTGCATGAGTCAGCAGGAGGGACCAGGACCAGCAGGGACACCAGGAGAAGTTCTTTGTGCCTCTTTCAACAAAGTGAAGATCAGTGAAGACATGACACCAAAAAGTGTTGCAAAGTTAGCTATGCAAGCGAGCCGCTATCACAGTCCTTGAGTCCTACTTATACCTCCTCCACATATGGCATGTCCTCCACATATGGCATGTCCTCCACATA